>CAJNIZ010001025.1:13622-42158 GCA_905231905.1 Symbiodinium pilosum
TAAGCTCCTTAACAGCAAGCCAGTAGATGACCTTAAGCCTCATGAGGTGCTATATACTTGCAAAGGTCTAGGCGGGATTGCAGATCTAGCAGATAGAATATGGGTCCCTTTAAAGGGGTTATATAGGGGTTGTATAGGGATAATGGAAAAGAAAATGGAAACTACTATTTAGGGTTTAGGGTTTAGGGGTATAGTCCCCCTTTAGTAGCTAGAATTTGGCCGTGGCTATATTATAAGAAGATCCCCATATACACCATATTCTATCTACTTCAGGGGGAGCATAAGTGTCAAGTTTCGAGCTTCATGGTGTGCATAGGGCTTGGGGTTCGAGGGCTGATGGTTTAACTTGGCACCTCAGATAAGTGAGACATCGCGACTTTAAAAAATCATGCGGATCAGACATGGGGAGCTGTAAGGTACTGCAATGTGTAGATGGTGTGTTTAAATCAGGAAACCTCTTTGGGTCCCGAAGATATGTGCAAATGTTCTCGGTGCAAAGGGGCCCTGCCAGCCTTTGTGATCCCTAAACCCAAAACCCGGATACACACTACACAGGACAAGGGACTTGCCCAAATGCCCCTCGATAAGTAGCTAACGGCCTGAAAGCTCAGCTAATGGGCTCTAAGGCTGGGATCCCAACGGGTTTAGGGTTCAGGGTTTAGGGGGCCCTCAAGAGACTTGCAGCAACGAAGCACATACTCCAAGTCTAAGGGTGGAAGTGCAAATGTTCAAGTGGCAAATATTCAGAAGGCTTCCAAGTCCATACCGACAACAGCTTGATGTACGACTTCAGCACCGCCCAAAGCACCCTTAATTCTGGCACGGCCAACAATTTGGAACACAAAAGTGGTCAAAGCTTTCCTCGTAACAGTGCAGTCCTGGCAACCCAACCCAAACTCTATACCCTTTGAACACTGCATACTCCCCAAAAGCTAGAAACCTCACATGCGATTTCTCTGGCAAAGCATGCCCCCGCCAACTCCCTGAGCCCAATTTCAGACCCAAAAACCCAAAGTCATCCGAAGGATACAAACTCGGACCTACGCCATCAAGAACGCAGATGGCCGGCTGGAGCCATCTCGCCTAGGATTGGCGCTTGTTCAGGGCTACCAGCGCTGCTTGGACTCTTCATTACGGTGGCTTCCCAAAATTGTGACCCTGGGCATCTTATACCTGCAGAAACATGGCATAATAGGATACTAAGGCTAGCCAGACGCTTTTTGGTGGCATATCCATACCTTCCCGGGGTTGGCGATGAGGGGCGACAGCCCCATTTATCTACTTTTCGGCCCCTTTTTTGAGGGTGTTGGGTGTTGGTTCCTGCATTCCCTACCTGAAAACCCTAAACCCCACACCCCAAGCAAGTCAAGCCTGAACACACTATTTTTTCTCTTTATGAAGGCAAGTTGCCATTTAACTTTCCATTGTCTTTGCCATTATTTGGGAAAATATCCCCAAAGCCCTAAACCCCAATCCCAAAAACACTAATCCCCAAATCCTAAACCCTCAACTAAAAATCCGCGCTGGCATCCTTGGGCCCTTAGTAGATAGCGTGCACAACGTTAGACCCCTTTGGGTTGAGAAGGCATTTTGTTGAGCGCAGCTTTTCCAGGCTCATTGAGATTGTCCAAGGCTTCGTACCCTTATAAGTTGCGGTTAAGGTACGAAGGCTGCGATCGAGAGCACCAACTGTCGCGGCAAACCCTAAGCCCTAAACCATAAGCCTCAAGCCCTAAACCCTATGCCCTATGCGCTAAACCCTACACCCCACCATGGTAAACACGAAAGGCTTGACCAGGTCCAGGAGTCTGAGCGTCCTCCCTACACAGCTACCCTTTCAAAGGAAATGAGCTATAGTCTGAACTCCTCAATGGGGTTTATGTAGGGCTACGGGGTGAGGGGTTAGGGCTCAGGATTCAGGGTTAAGGGTCTAAGCTCCTTAAAGGGGGGTTATTAATATCGTGTATTATATAAGGAAGCATTATAGGGCTTTATGAGGGGGATACTTGGAGTTTAGACTATAGCTCACATGGAACAGCAGATGGAATCCTAAGTATGAAGTGGACATTATTGTATTGTCTAGGGTTTCATTGTTTGAGGAACCCTTATAGCCCCCTTAAGTAGATATAGCATGGCTTGGGGTATGGTATAATAAGTTCCCCATATCCCCCATATTCTATCTATTTTAGGGGGACTATAACCCTAAATCCCATTGGGGCTAGGGTAACCATCCTCGAGCCTAAGTAAAAGTTCAAGGGCAATATTGGCCCTACACAGACTATTTTTGGAGACTACCAGTATATTTAGCGCTTAGGGAGGTTTAGGGTTTAGGGGTCAGGGGGACTTAGTAAGTGGGTGAAGAATGGGGAAGATTGGGGTTATTGTCTGGCTTGTGGGGGCTATAAGTATACTTACTGAGGCTCCCTGACCCTCGTAGTACCCTTCTGCCAAAGGGCATATCTGATATGGATTTGTCCACCGCATCAACCTTCTACGGAGTTCAGCTACCCAAAACTTCAGGGTTTGAGCCACCAAATGCCCTCCGCAGGCTTGCGGCAAAAAATGTGGCACATGTACATCCCTCACATGCCACAACTATCTTCATAGGGGCCCAAAACAGCGACCCCTAATTTATTTTTGGACAACACCCCCGCCATATACGGTGTATACCCGAGATCCTGCATGCGCCCAAGTACTTCATACCGTGGGAATTACGGTATCCGACTGTCTTAGGGTCATACAAGATTGCATCGACAGCAGGAAGCCCCTAAACACCCTAAACCCCAAAGCCCCTGCAAGCTAGGAAGCCCCTAAACACTCGACCCTAAACCCCGCTACAACCTAGGAAGCCCCTGAACTCACCAAAAACCCTGAAACCTCAAACCGTAAATCCCCCTAGAACCTTCAGGTTTCGCGGTGGAGGAGGGCATGGACTTGTCAAAGCCAATCTTGCGAGCGCGCATGGAGCGCGGCATGGAGGAGGTAGGGTCAACCTGTAGCCCCAATTAATATTGGGCAATAAACAATTACCAATATTATGGTTCCATATAGGGTTTACAGTTTAAGGTTTAGGGTTTAGGATTTAGGGTCTAGGGTTTGCTATTATTATGGGGCCTAAACAATTACCAATATCATCAATATTATAGTATATTAGAGTATATTCTAGTATATTCTGGTATATGATGGTATATTATAGGACATTTTAGTATATTATAGTATATTCTGGTATATTATGGTATATTATAGTATATTATGGGGCTTAAACAATTACCAATATTATGGTTCCATATTCCTTGTATAAGTATAATCGATGGGGCTTCAAATGGACCTCAAAATGATATTGGGAATTAGTTAGGCCCCTGTAGTACGTGGTTTAGGGCTCAGGGGTTAGGGTGTAGGATTTACATAAGGGTTCAGGGTTCAGGATTTAGGGTTTGCATAGGTTTAGGGTTCAGAGTTTAGGGTTTACGTAGGGTTTAGGCTTAGGGTGCATGATTTAGGGTCCACATAGGGTGTAGGCTTAGGGTTCAGAATTTTGGGTTTGCATAGGGTTTAGGGTTTACATAGGGCTAGGGTCTAGGATTTGGGCTTAGAATTTTGGGTCAGGGTTGTGGATCATACCCTTCTAAGCAGGTGGTTTAACATTTGGGGTTCAGGCTCATACGGCTTGCATGTCAAGCTTACGGTTTAGAGTCTTATGTAGGGAGCGTAGGGATGTGTAGGGCTTCTCCAGGCCAAGGGCCCAACTGCCTACAATTTTGTGGGTTATGCCTGGAAGAGAGGAGGTAATTACTGCTGAGCTGGATGTAATTGGGGTTATAGGAAGGGTTTAGCAGGGCTCTAGGTTTGTGGGTTTAGGGTTTGAGTTTGAAGGGGGGTGTGGTGCTTACAGTTTAGGGTTTTCAACTCAGAAAGGATGCTTCAACCAATCGATGAGCAGTTGAAGGTGGGACCCAGAACTTTCATTCAAAGCGGAGAAATTTAGTAAAGGAGGCAGCCCTTGCAGTTTGGTTTAGGGTTTAGGGCTCCGCTCCTAAGATGTGAGCCTTACCCTGAACCCTGTAAAGCTTAAATGTAGAAGCCTATGACAGGTGGGTAGTCTCCCATGGACCTTCTATACCACGAGATGCAGTGATCTTCTGGGAGCCTTTAAGAGAGGACAGTGGGGTTCCTGTAGAAACTTCCCAGCTACAAGCTACCCACCTGCAACCACTTTGTAACCTGCGCCTAAACCCTGAACCCTAAACCCAAGACCCGCTTCCAGGTTGCGGCTGGGAGGCAGCGGAAGGACGATTTTCTGCGGCAGGCACTGGATGCTGGACAGGTTTGAGCGATGCTAGGGACATGAGACTTACGGTTTAGGGTTAATGGACGTGTTCGGAGCGTGGTCTTTGTTTCTGTTACCAAAATATCCGATCTTACGGTTCCACGTAGCCCAATGTAGGCAATATTGATAGATGTCGGGCCTGACGTGGGTGCTATCTGTAGACTGGAGCTCCAGGGTAAGAATCAGCGAAAGTTTTGATTTCTGGCAGGCTTCCAAGGAGCTTCGAGTTTCGAGGCTTCAAGGTTATCACTTCGTTAATGTTCCAAGGATTTTCTTAATGTATTCCTCTAGCCCCACTGATAAGGTTTCAAGTATGGGCCCCAAATATGGCCCGTTAGACCATTCAGGCGAATTCTATGGACCCTTAAGTACGTATAGGGTATATTGTGGGTATGCAAGGATTCGAGGTTCAGGGCCCCTACTAGGGGCCCATCATTTCAACCTTAGATGCAGGTTCCTCCAAACATTGACTGCTGGAAGGATATGGTAAGTCCAGGGGAAGATTCAAGGATCAGGATCTGATCGAAATGCCGGTTGACCAACAGGTAGGCAGGCGTTTCTACTTACGGGTTCTTAGCAGGAAATGAGGGAGCATAATCCCTGTATAATATATTCCCTTATTCCCTACTAAGAATCTACTTAGAACCAGTCAGTTTAGCAGGGAATATGGAACATAATCCCTATATAGTACCTTCTCTTTTTCCTTCTTAGAACCAATCAGTTAAGCAGGGAGTAAGGGAACATAATCCCTGTATAACATATTTCCTTATTCCCTACCAAGAACCACCTAAACCCCAAAAGTATGTAACATAATAGCCCTAAACCCCTAAGAATGGCCCTAAGGGCCATTATTTTACATACTTTTGGGGTCCAGGCAGTGAGTCTAGGGTTCAGGGTGTCGGTGTAGGGTCCAGGCTCTTGAGTTGCTTTTGCCGGCTCCATCCTAGCAGATTCCTTTCAGGGGTTTAGGGGTTTAGGGTTTAGGGGCAACTCATACCCCACTTCTGGTTATTAGTAGGGAACAGGGGTCAATATGTTGTGTATCGGCATATCTTCTCTTAGTCACTACTGAGAAGCAGTAAGACTATCCAACCTCATGACCAGCACACCGTTCACTTAAAATCTTCCATAATCCACATCAGGTCGACTCCCAAAAAGAGACCCGCCGCTTGTGGGAAACCCGGAATGGTCCACCCTAGAGCGTGAAAATCATCGTATTAAGCCCGCATACAATAGTGCACAGGGTATATGCCCGCCGCCCTCTATGGCGATGCTCGACCTATCTGGTCTAAAGTAAATGCCCTAAACTCTCAGCTTGGGCTGACTTGTTTCACTGGGGGCCCTCTTAGACCGCCTGAGCCTCCTCCCATCCCCTCCAACACCAGAGGGTTTCCAAAGGCCCTAAACCCGGGCCAAGGGCCCAGGGTTTATCTCACAAAAACACCTCCCAACACAAGGCCTCCTCTGCAGGGCAGAGGCTCTCAGGGGTTTGGGCCTTTGCCTCCCAGAAACTGGTCAGAAACTGGGGGCGCGTGACTATTCGTTCCAATGACTTTTAATGTTTCAGCCACTGAGCCTTGAGGATCCCTTCAACCACGACAGCATCAATAATAGATTTCTACTTGTGTTGTTGACCAAGATGGACCCCAAGAGACTTTAGTTCTAAGCCCTAGAACAAACAGGTTTAGTCGGCTTCGCCCCATTCGATGGTGTGGGGTGGGTGAATGTGTTAGATGGAGAGCAACAGTCGAGCCATACCTGCATTTCGCATGAAACGACGCACGTATGCATGATCTCTGCAGCCTACTCATCACTGCCACCGTGCCACTTCGCAGCATAGCATACCCATACCCTGGACGGTAAGCCTGAACCCCTACCCTACACCTTATTAATAGAACTCAACCCTAAACTGCAGTCAGAAAGAAGCTGCGGGAAAAAACACGTGAGCAGGGTCCACCCCTTAAGCCCCAATACGGAAGCCGCCTTTATGCCCTGCGCCGTCTTGGGGGTGTCGAACCCACCTCTAGCATCTTCTCTATCTATATATATATATACACATACACACGCAGGTCTGGGACTGTAAACATGGGTAAGCAGGGGTAGGGAAAAAGCTCAAGTTATGATCAAGTTGATTATACTTTATAACCCCGCATGACGTCTATTATGCAGATAAAGCTGACTGGCTTTTCGTAATGGACTTAGGGTTTGGGTCTACATCGATGTGTCTCCCGCAAACAGTGCATGAGCAGGCAATGTTACTGCCTACGTCGTGTTACTTGAGTGCTGATCCCGAAGCCGCAAGTCACGGAGTGTTCAACTAGACGCCACCAGCTGATTCGCCATGTGTTGTGCGTGTTTTTCCCGTTCCCGTCAGCAAAGCTGCTTGGATTTTGCGGCTTTGGGGTTTCAATCAAGGCGTGCAGACACTTTCCCTGAAAATCTGGTTTGCAGCATTCCAAAATAAACGGTTACAACCTTCGCACGCTTTACTAAAGTTTCGGTTATGAAACGCGGTTTAAACGCAGCTTTCGTTTATGAGACCTTCTGGCTCCGAGTAGTGAAGTTCAAAGCCCCAGTGCCCATTGAAGCTGCACAGCAACAGTTACTGCGTGCACTGTTCCTCGGCTCTTTAGCTGGATGGCGTACTTGGAACACCTCGAGATTTTCAGCATCCGCGTTTTGTAGTTTGCATGGAATGTTTTTGAGATGGTTCTGGCTGGCCTGATGCCAGAAATCAACCAGTTTGAACACCTGCGATGTAAAACTCTTGGTCCTGTAAAACAAGGCAACATGCAAACATGAATCTCACAAATCGTCATTTCTGCAAATGTCAACTGCACGTGAGCCGTAAAAGCTTCACATTTCAAGCACGCATGCATGGTCTGAAAGTTGCCGTGTGTTGTTCAACATTCTCTGGCGAAGTTTTGCGGCCTTTTGCCAGTCGTGATGGCTCCTGCCGGGCCCTTACGCCCCAGATCTGTCTTCAACCACCACGAAGAGTAGCTGCAGCTCACGGGTGGAGCAGCTCTACGCAAAAGCAGTAGAAGAGTTGGTCGGGGCGCTCGAGGGCTCAGGCCGGGTGATGTGAAGCATGAAGCTCTTTGTTTTTTCCATTTCTTCGCCAGACCTCTCACCGGCTGCGCTTCATGCCAGCCTGCCCGGTGAAATGCATGATGACACTTATGCGTCCATCATGCTTTCACCGGGCAGGCAGGTGGTGAGCGCGTCGCGTGGGCCCCGACCAAAGCGCATGTCTAAATCTTGGCTGCGCACGTAAATTTCCCAACTTTCGCATGCTGAGGTGGAGCTGAACGTCGTTGCTGCCGCTTCGCAGCGGCGCAACAAATTTGCTTTTGCCGCTGCCCACCGCCGCTACCGCCGCCGCTGCTGCTCAGGTCCGGATGCTGGTGATGAAGAAGGCCATGATGACAAGATGATGATGAGTTCATGACACCATGATGACAGGACATGATAATATGATGATATGATGATGACAAGATGATGATATGATTGCGATGATGGTAATGGTGCTGGGATGATGAGCCACATTTCCCCACTCCGTTTGGGGCAGAATGGTCAACATTCGCTCAGAGTACTCTTGAAGGCGCGTGCTGGGCGCATGGCCAAGAATCTGGGCTTGCCAGCTGGTTTCATTGTCCTGGAACCAGTTGGCAATGCGCAGAAAGTGTGGGAGCCCAGAGGATTTGCGAAGCGCAAATCCGGGGCCTGGAATAAGCATCGCGGCATTTAATAAGGCTTCCCTGTAATTTCTGATAATAACTTAGTTCAAGTTCCCTAATAGCAACCCGGGCTGTGGGAGAAGCGGATCGAGGTTGGCGCCGCCGCCACGGCAGCCCCCACGGTCCTCGAGCATCCCAAGGCCTCCTTAATCTCACGCCCATTGGCCCTTGAGTGTCAATGCTTTTGCATAGTGGCTAAGGTGCTTGAATTTGAGAGGTCATGCCCAGTTGTGTGCATCCCATGTGTGTCAGTGCTTGCCACCTTAGCTGCGACAAGAAGTCGATTCTCTCAAGGGCTCAAGCCCAAGATTAGTTTCCTTCCAGACCCGGCAGTCCCCCATAATTTATCCAGATAAGTTTGGAGACTGACCCGTCTAGGCATACGCAGCCAATATATTCAACGTGCTTCCCTACGAATAGAACCGGCTGAATCACGAAAGATACAGATGATGATGACCATTGGCGACGCAGTGTTTTTGGTGGTGTTGCGCAGCTGCGATGGCGCAGGATCCGCTTGCGGGCAAGAATAAGAGGATTGTTTCACGACACGTCTGCCCCACCTCATTTTCCCATGATTTTGCTCACGACTCCTTGATGGCTTGGTTCCTGTGCTTTGTTGAGCGTAGTGATGATGTGATGATGATTGTGATGATGACGATAGGGTGATGATTATGATGATGACGGCCATGAGCTGTTCGTTGATGATGCTTCCGATGTTGTCGCAGGTGATCTTGAAGACCATGGTGTTTTTGTTGGTTGCAACACGTTACTTTCTTGGCCTTCGGCGAGGTGCTGGCCTAGTGTATAGGGGTGAAATGGGGGACAATGGAAAAGAACATCGAAACTACTAAAATAGAATAGGGTATGTATAGTGATATATATATATATACAGGTCCAAGTCTTGATGCAAGGCATGTACTTGCACCAAGTTCACCATCATCATCATCATGATTATCATGGTCTGGCTGGAAACATGACTGTTGAGTGTGCGTTGATGGGTGCCATTTGCTTGACATTGGTAACTTGCTGGCTGCAAGCTAGAGCATTGTGTAACTAGAAGTTGTCCTCTCTGCGTTTCGGACGCGTTGATAGTCATATCCTTAACTTTTGATTTCCAAAAGTAGAACACTTTCCGACTGATGGATCTTAAACATTTTTCGGGGCTGACTATAGCATGTAGCCCTAAACTCCTATACCTTCCCACTTGTCATCTCCGAAAATTCTTTGCCATTTCATTCTCCACATTTGGTCTACAATCATTTTTAGGCTTCATGGTTTAGGAGGCCAACCCTACATAGTTGGAGGTCCAGGTAAGCTGTGAGTTTTGCTTAGGACATCGCGCAGCGGTGCTATGCAGCCCTGGAGCGCAATGCCCCAGCACTAGACCACACCTTGAGCCACGTGGTTTAGTATCGGGTTTGTATAGGGTTAAGGGATCCCCTGGACCCCCCAAAAAAGGTAACACCCTTAAAATGGGCCTAAAAGCCATTATTCTACATACCTTTGGGGTTCAGGTAGTGTCTAGGGCTCAGAGTTTAAAGTTCGAAGTTTAAGGTTCAAAGTTCAAAGTTTAGGGTTTACGTACTGGGTTTGTAAGGGTGAAGGTTGATGGCTTAGGGGTTGCCAGTAAAACCGAATTCCTACGGTTTCAGGCGGGGGTATAAAGGGGAATGTAAGCACATACAGGGCTTACATAGGGTTTGGGCCTAATCACCTGCATTCGCTATAAGTTATACCTACTAACCAGGGAGCAATCTCTACGAAACTGTCTGCATTTGGGTTACATCTAGTGCTTAACTGAGGTCTAGGCGATTTATTCAGGGTTTCACAGCTTGTGCCTTAAGGTTTTAAGTTTAGAGGCTTGTGGTTGGTGCTTAAGGATTATTGGTATAGGGGGTGAGGGCTTTGGATTTAAAAATTTAAGGTACGGGCTTCCGGGTTAGGGCTCGCAAAGAATCTGTCTGGTTTGGTGGTGTCTTCCGACAGGGTACGGGTTCCTTTAACCCTGAATCTTGCGTCCATATCCACACCCAGTGATGGGCCCCACAGAGGATGATTGTAAGGGGGTAAAGGCTATTTAGGGGCTATCGCTGCAGAGGGGATTGACCCAACCTGAATTTCAGAAGCTTTACATCCTACACCCCAGCCCTAAGCCCCTAAAATCATCCATGCCCCGCAGACTTCCAAACCTACCCCAATCCAAACCCTCAACCACAAGCCTAAACCGTGAACCAAAAACCTAACCTTTAAATCCTAAACCCCAAGTCCCACAACCCTATGATCCAAATCACCCAATGTAGGTAATATCTATAGACTTTAGGGGCCAAAGTGGATATTATTTATGTACCTGGATCCCTAGGGCAGCTACACCCTGAATAGGAAACAAGTCCTGAGGTCAGCATTTCGCCAGCAATCTGGACGTGGGACGACGAGCGCAGGTTCAGCAGGTGGATTTAGGGTTCATAGGTGCATATATACATGTATATGTAGATATATGTATGTATGTATGTATGTATGTATGTATGTATATGTATAGGCTTATATTGGGATTAAAAAGGATAGGGATTATATGCTTAGATTATAATGGAAACTTGCAGGGACTAGGGTGTTGGTCTTGATTGTTAGGACAGGTCTCGGGGTTTCCAGAATTAGGGTTGCTTTCTGGGAGGGTTATGTTGGGGTTATTTCGGGAGAATGGAAAATAGAATGGAAACTACTAGTTAGGGGTTTGGGTGTAGGGTTTACATATGGAAGTGCAAATCCATCATGTGAGCCATAATCTAAAACTCCGAGTATCCCCCTTAATAACCCTTACAGTAGCTATGTAATCCCATTTATAAGCTTTTTAAGATAGCTCATGTGGGGTAAAGGGTTAAGCCTTAGACCCTACACCCCGGCTCGGGTTCCCGAATTTACAGGAAGGGGTGAAGGGTGTGGGATTTCAGGCTTCAAGGATCTGGGGTACGCGGTTTAGGGTTTGGGGTTTAGGGTCTAGGCTCTAGGGTCTAGGGTTTAGGGTCGGGTGTCTATGGCTAAGGGTTGCAGATATATCATGCTAAGGGTTACGGATTTGGGGTTCATGGTTTAGGGTTCAGGGCTGTTGCTTTAGGATACAAACCCCCAAGGGTTCAAGTACCTAAATAATCATATACTTACCAAAAGCCTATACTATAATCACTACCCAGAGCCCAAGTACCTAATTATTGGGTACTTGGACCCTCTTGGAACTTTAGGGCTCATGACTCAGGGTTTAGTCATGAGAGGAAGGGTTTGTAAGTGCGTCAGCTGCTCTCAGAGCGAATTGAAGGGATACATACTGCTGGTTAGTTTCGGGGATCCTAGTAGGATGTGCTACACAATCCTATCGTACAATTCCCCACGAGGACCCTTGTAAGATTACAGTAAGGGCCTGATAAAGTCCTGGCATACGAATGACTGTTGAGATCCATTTCGTGGTTCCGTGCTAGTAACAGCCAAGGGAGGACGAGAACTCCAGCATTCTGTGTAATTCTTCATTTAGACGTGGAGTTCGGGTCTTGGGGGCCATGGCGTCTGGCAAGAATGTAAAGCTTGAGCTCCAGGCGTTCGTCAAAATCAAGGCGTCTTCGGAAATGGCTGTGCCTCACTTGGGGCAGATATGGCCTGCCAAAGTTTTTTGTAGGTCCCGGAACCCTAGATCGCCAAACCAGTTTATGCAATTACAAGCTATTCTCTATCAACTCTTACATTACCTGCTGCACAATATGCCCGAGAGCCTTATTGAAATCGATTGGGCCCACCCGTTACTAACCCCACAAACTCCTACATTAAGTCCAGTCTCCATTACATATTTGATTTGATTCTCCATTGCCTTGATTCATAAGGCTCCAGAAAAACCTAAACCCTAAATTATAGTTACAGTAAGTCCCGAGAACCCTAAACGCGATGTAACCTTCATAGCCCCTCAAAGCAAGGGCTACGCAATGTTTAGGTGGTCTTCATACACGGTTTGGGGTTTAGGTCCGTGGAAAGTAGAGGTCATGGGGAATAAAACCTTATGACTTAAACCCTGAACCCTAAACCCATATTTACATCCTAGCTGCAAACCAAACAACAAACCTTTGGCCATTCTGCGGGTAGGTATCTTGTACAACTACGATGTATAATCCTATGTATCCCAATATGATCCTATCTCATTCCAGCATAATCCATATACCATCCCTTATATAATCCTCATATAAGCATAAATCTTGTATCGGGGTTCTGCTTACGGCTTCCTTAAAAACCCTAAACCCTAAACCCTAATAGTCGGCCTTGGCCGCAGGCTGCCTTCTCGATGTGCCGCTGCGGCTCAACCATGGAGTTACGTCGCCATGTCCCAGGAGGACACCGGAGACTTGAGAACCTAGGGTTTAGGGTTTAGGGCTTAGGGTTTAGGGTTTAGGGTTTAGCATGGTGTTGAGGTTGGGGGTTTGGGGTTAAAATCCCCCTGAAGTAGATAGAATATGGGGTATATAGGGATCTTATTGTAATATATCCAAAGCCATATTCTATCTACTTAAGGGGGACTATAGGGTTTAGAGATGTTTAGAGTTTAGGGGAGAGCATGAGAATAGTTACCAACCCCCTTCAGGGTCTCCCGCCCCTAAGGACGCCCCAGCAACTGAATGAGGCCTGATAGTGTGTGTGTGTGTGGGTCCTTAACTTACGGGTGGCCTTGGTGAGTATCCTCATGATTCACTGGCTGTTTTTCATTGTTATTAAAGTGACATTCAAAAACACACACACTGTAATGTTTTAGCTCAGGGTTCAGGGTTAAGAGGTTCAGGATCGCTGTGCCATGCCAGTTTCGCGCAGGGCAACAGATCCAATCGGCGTAGGGTAATCCGACCTGCAACTGCTGACTCTTGGCCATTGGTCCAGTCCGTATGCATTAGGCTAGAATCCAGAACTACGCTGAGTGCAAAGATTCGTCGAAACCCTGTAAGGATGCAAATCCGGTAGCTGTGATTACTAGAATACTGCATGGACAGGCTGGGTGTGTGCAGGCAAAGGGCACCTGGATGCACCTGGTTTTACTACACTTCCTGTAACACTACATATGGGAACTTCGGTGTCCCAAACCCACGCCAAAAAGGCTCATACCTGCCAGCCCACATGTCTACAGTCAGTCATGAACCCCAAAAGCAGTAGGTCTTTGGGTTTGACAGAGAGCGAACCTTTGAATTCCCAAAGCCTAGAGCCCCTAAACCTAGACACACCGCCTCCTAAGCCATATAACATTTAGACCTAAACACAGACACACCAAACGCATCCCCCAAAAAGTCTATATAATTTCCATGAGCGCGGTATAAAGCCTAAACGCAGCCAACCCTAGACCCTAAACTCTAATCCCTGAACCCTAAACGATAAACTCTGAACCGTAAACTCTGAACCCCGAAACATAACCTCTAAACCCTGAACGCTAAACCCTAAACTCTTAACCCTAAACTCTAAACCCTGAACCCTAAACTCCCAACCCTAGACCCTAGACCTCAAACCCTAAACTCTAAAACCCTAAAAACACTATATCACCCAATTATAGTAATTTCCATTTCATTTTCCATGTTCTTTTCCATTGGATTTTCCATTAAAGGGGAATACTATAGTAACCCTAAACTCTAAACCCTAATCCCTAAACCCTAAACCCTAAGCCCTAAACCCTGAACCCTAATCCCTAAACCCTAATCCCTAAACCCTAAATCCCGATCCCTAAACCCTAAAACCCCTAAAACCCTAAAAACCCTACAAACCCCGAAGGAGCCCCGGGCGGTGGCGGCGCAGCGGCCCGCGACGCCCGCGGCCGTGGTCGCGGAGGCAGAGCTGGAAGAGGCGCTTGGAGAATTGGTCTTAGCAATTTAGGGTTTGATCACAAGGACAAGGGTTTACGGCTTAGGTTTAGGAATTTAGGGTTTAAGGATTAGGGTTTAGGGTTTAGGGTTTGGGGTTTACGGTTTGGGGTTTGGGGTTTGGGGTTTAGTAATTGGGGTTTAGGGATTTGGGGTTTAGGGATTAGGGGTTTAGGGTTTGGGGTCTAGGGCTTAGAGGTTTAGGGTTTGAGGTTTTGAAGCTAAGGATCAGGGGTTAGGGATTAGTGTGCAGGGTTTTGGGCTTAGGGATTAGGGCTATACAAGGGTTAAGGGATTAGGGCTTAGGATTTTGGGTTTAAGGTTTAGGATTGAGGGTTTCAGGTTTGGGTTTTAGGCTTTAGAGTTTTGGATTCAGGGTGTAAAGCTTCGGATTTAAGAGTTTAGGGTGTAGGGTTCAGGGATATCAATTATACTATATAGGGGTTATGGAGCTATATGAGCTATAGTCTAAACTCTTAAGGAGTTTAGGCTACAGCTCATATGGAGTTTAGGCGATTGAGGACTAAGCAGGGCCGAGCCTATGTTAAAGCTGGTAATATCCTGCATGCCCCTTTCATGGTTGTGACGTATGGGTTTCGAGTCTGGTGTTTAGGGTTTGGGGTTTAGTGTTAACATACCTACCTGGATTGAGGAACTTATGAGCTCTAATAGGCCGTGATTTTACATGCGACCCCTAACCCCCAGAACAAAAAACCCATAATAAGGGAAGTCTCCTCCTCTTCTCCTCATTCAACAAAAAACACAATGCAATGATAACATACTCCTTGCATAGTACCATCATAGAATGAAATCTGTAGAGTGTTTACTGTGAGAGGAGGTGATATAAAAGAGGGGGTGATTCGAGGCCTCATGTCGTCTACTACCCTCCGTACCCTCACCCATCAAAAGCCGGAGGAGGACGTGCTGGAAGGGGTCGAGCTCGCGCGCGCGGCCGCGGCCCACTGCCGCGGGCAAGGGGTAGGGCCGTGGCGGCAGTGGCTCGACAGGACCTTGGGTACCTATGTAGCGCGGCGTCTAGGGGTGTAGGGTTAAGAGGTGTTGAGTTGAGGGCCTTCCTTTCCGGGACCATGGGTACCTATCATGGAGAATTAAAGGAAAGTGACATGAATAGAAATTGGAAAACACACGTGAAAAGTATGTACGGATTGATTACCGGTTGAGTAGTTTTAGCCCACTTATTGCTGCCTGTAGAGCACAATACTTAAATTGCATCATGGGACACTGGGTGGGCCTTGTTTAGGTGGATTAGAAGTACAGTACGCGGGGTACAATTACACTGGACCTGGCAGATGGGAGACCAGACACTCCAAATCCTGCTAGGTTTTTTGCGCATTACGGTGCACTGCAGTATGTTATATGACAACATAGCCTGGGCCAGACTCAGGTTCCAAGTATGATTTCTGGTGCATTCCTTGAAGATGGCTTTGTCAATTGTTGGGCGAATTGCGTCAGGAGGGTGTTGCGAAGGATAGAGTTGTGGGTTCTAGGGGCGGAGTGGTGACTGCGTTGGATATCAACTACCATCTTCGGTATACACAGGGGTGATCCCTATTTTGGAAACTGAAAAGCCCAAACTCTAAACCCCCAAGGTGAAGGTGTAGCGTGAGATCCCTGCATACAGCACCTTGGACTGGGAGTCCAATTAAGAAAATAATTCCGCTCAAGACATCAGGGCTCCCAGTTACCTGAAATGTAGGCTACTGGCCTATGTAACTCTAGGGTATATAGAACCCAGTTCCCATTATTTAGGTAACTGGGAGCCCTAGGGAAAAATAAAAATCTTCTAGTATTGCTTTTATCCGAATATCTTAAATATTATACCACGATTGGAATATTTCGGGCGGGTTAGTCCTGACCGCTAGATACTTATTTCCTACTTTCTTTTCCATGTACATATAGGGAAGATTTAATATAAGACCACTTTTCGGTGGATTTTAATGGCAGGAGGGGGATTAACCCTAAACCCTAAAGTTGTTTGGGTATGCAAGGCCTGCAGGGTGCCAATTTTAGGGTTCACATGGTAATATTGGGATAATGGAAAAGGAGCTGGAAACTACTATCATGGGGTTACCTAGGGTTTAGGGTTCAGGGCTTACCTAGTCCCTTCCATGTGGGGGCGTTCATGCTACCATATACTACTGTTGAGGGGTTCTCAACAAGAATCTGATTAACCGAAAGTCGATGCCAAACCCCAAAAGGGAACTTCTGTGTGGGGTGACAGCTTTCGATTGGAAAGGATGATGGCCCCAACGATTTCCCTGCAATTCTGCCCGCAAACCACTGCGGCACATCCTCCTTGTGGCGCTGTTGGGATGGTGAGCGCCCAGCCAAAGACGTAAAAGCCCTTGAGCCCAAACCCTACTTGCCATGGAACCAACAAATTCAGGATTGTTCATTGCTAAGCCGTAGGACGGTACCTTAAGAAAGTCAGGTCCCTGGGGGGTGAAATTCTAAACATCGAACCAATCAATGGTATATTATAGTACATTATAGTATATATCATTGTGTATTAGAATATGTTACATTATAGTATCGACTTTGGACGCTGCCCCACTGTACCAAAGCCCTCAACTGTCGAATTGTCGTAATACTATACACAAACCCTGAGCACCAGCACCCCCCAACAAAAGACTGAAACCCCGAACCCTATTCCAGTAATTTCGGCTAAGCTCCTTTTGTAAACCCAAAGCTCTAAACCCCCTAAACCCCAAACCCAGACCCTATACCCTAAACCCTATACCCCAAACCCTAAACCCTAAACCCCAAACCCTAATCCCTATAAACTACCCTATAATCCCAGTTTCCATTTCATTTTCCATTTTATTTTCCATTTGATTCTCCATTAAACCCCCTAAACCCTATACCCTACACCCTATATAGGAGCTCTTTCTGGTTTGCCCTAGCGGCGCTTGCGGCGTGGTCCTACGGCTCAGCTTGAAGGTCAACCAGACACCTACGCCATTTCAGCATCTGGGATTTGTCATCGTCTTGTAGTATATTATCGTATATATTATAGTGTATATATATATAAGTATATAGCCATTTTATAGTGTATATTATAGTATATTATGGCATATCATATTTTAGTGGGTTCCTCTCTTGTGGGTGTTACGGTAGGTTGCGCATACAAGTAGGTGATACTAAGAGGGGCCTCGTTTGGTTTCTTGGGTTACTGAAGACCCTTGTTGTTAGGAACGTAAACTAACTTAGCAGCAGGCTTGAGCACCAAGTTGAAAGGATTGGAAGATGAAATGGAAACTGGAGATATACAAAGCTCTAAGGAACTTCAACTAATCTACCAGAATATGGATACACAGTAAAGCCCTAAACCCAAACCCTAAACCCGAAACCCAGGCTTCTTTGCAGCAGCCCAGGCACTTCTGCCCCATCTGCGGCTTCCAGGTGCTAAACGTCAAGAATGAGGAGGGTTTCGGGTTTAGGGTTGCTGTGATCCCTTTATCCCCAACCATTCCCTAGGGTTCCCAGTTACCTAAATGGTAGGTTACTGGGATATGTAACTATAGGGTATGTAGAAGCAAGAACCTATTATTTAGGTAACTGGAGCCCTAGGGAATGTCAAAAAAAGAGCCTCCTTAACTAAGCCGCCGCAAGGAGCATGCATGTGAGCGTGTACGTGTTGACTTGGTATGTATGTGTATACGCACATATAATTAAGAATATTTGAATATGATTCACACGGTACTGTAGTGCCAGTGGTGCCCTTCGGATCACACAGTTCTTATTCATCAGCGCTATGGGTACTCTTGCTTTGGGCTTGAAGACTTTGTGTCAAGTACCGAGAATGGCAGCCTCTGACCCAATTATCATGGGCATTTGGGACATCTGGGCAAGGCTGATGGCGAGATAGCGCCCCCCAAATTGCATCTTCTGGCCTTCATCGGGTACGAGTCCCTGTCAGGAGACACGGCGTGAGCACAAGCTGTGCCCCTACTGCTTCAACTACGCCCCTCAAGATCTGCATCCGGGTCAGAATGACCTTCGGTGCTTTCAGTGCGCTCATCCAAGCTGCTCAGCTGCGACTTTGGGAGGTCATTAGAGCTGTGGAGTGATAAAGAGCAATATGAGCTATAGTCTAAACTCCTTAAAGGGGGTTATATAGGGGAATATATAGGTGACTACTATAGGGGTTATTAAGGGAGATACCAGGAGTTTAGACAGTGGCTCATATGATCTCATTCTTTCTGTTTCGCCATATATCTAGGCCGCTGCCATGTTTTTTGTGGAATGAAGCCGAGTCAGCAGAAAGTCACAAGACCAAGAGGCCTGGGATGCAGGGCTTCTCAGCAGCTGAATTGATAGTTCGAGGCGCCTTCACATCAATCCACAAATCCTTATGACTTCCGTGCGGCTTGTTGAATACTTGGCATATCTACATCTCGAAACTGTATATGCCGCTTGAGAATTGCTCTTCTGACTGCAGCCTATCCAGATCTAATTCCCATGCAACACAATGTAACCCGGAGCCTAAACCCTAAGCCCTGAGGCAAGCCTTGGGTGGGCTTTAACATGCTAACATCCTAACCCCCCTCAATCATAGATGTGTAATCCATTGGCACGGAGCACCCTTTACAGACACAAAATTCTAAACATACCGCACATCATACTACAGAAGCCAAAGTGTTTCATAATCTTGTGGTCCTAGATTCTTTGTATCAGTATGAGATGGGGTATTTCAAAGAGACTTCAACCCTTCACCCTAAATCCCCAAACCCTGAACTCTTATGGAGGCCCCTACAGAGCCCATGCTCTGCCAGCTACTTACCCACGCCCATTACATCTACAGGGCACCTATTAGGATGATATTGGCATTATAGGGGGCTTTGAAAGGGTTGCATAGGGATACTACTGCACTGATGGAGAATCACATGGAATAGAAAATGGAACATGAAGCGGGATACAGCCTCTACACGCCAAATAGAAAGGGCTTTCAGTTAATTCTCAGCCCTAAAGCCCAAATCACCAAACTCTGAACCCTAAACCCCCCCAAACCCTAAACCCTAAACCCTACACCCTAAGAATGTCAACCCTTCAGATTGCCGACTAGCGGCTGGCCGCGCGGCACCTGCTGCAGGTGGCGCTCAGAGTGTTCTTGGCACTTAGGTTTAGGGTTTAGGGTTTAGGTTTAGGGTTTAGAGTTTAGGGAACGTGCTCCTAGAACCCTCGAGAAAGATAGAATAATGGCCTTCTGTGTGGATTTTAAGCGAGCGTTTTTGGGTTTTGATGCTTTCAATTGTATTGATAACTCTGTCAAAATTCCAGGTGCCTTAAGATAGCTTGAACTACTTCAGCTACACCAAATGCAAGTAGACTGTGAGTAGCCATGGACCTCCAGGTAGGGTTCAAAATATCGGGTTCGAACGGGCCGCGAGGGGTAAGAGGATCACTCTAATCCCAGGGTTTAGGGTTAGGGATCATTGCTTGGCTTTATCAAGGCTCATAAATGAGACATTACTCTAAACACTCCAGCATCATTGTTGATTTTCATCAAGCCTGTTATTTTATGGAGAGCTGCGACCATACCACGTGAGTTTTGCCATGAGACTCTTTGAGAGTTTCTCAAGACCACCCCAGCAGAGTCCTTATTTCCTAGGCTCCCAAAGGAAGGTTTAGGCTTTAGGCCTATTGGGGGAAATCCCCTTGGGACTGTACTTCATGCTTTTCGCTGTCTTGATCTTTGCACAGGCGCTGCTTTAGCCCCTGCAATGGTTGCTGCTGCATTTTAGAAGCCCACGAGGATAATCCCGGCCCCTTGCCTGCAATACCATTTTCAGGATTTCTTGCATTAAGGTAGCTTTTTTATATTTGACAAAAGTCACATATCTCTGCGCGCAGCCATTCGAGTGAGGATCGCTACCCTTAATCAGATGGTGGTGATTAATTATGTTCAGCGCTTGCAAAGCCCATCCCTTTGTCAAAGCAAGGATGCTTCAATATATACCCTGTTATACTATAGTTGTTTCCATTTTCTTTTCCATTATCCCTATATAGCCCCAATATAAGCCCAATAACCCTAGACCTTAAGGTTGTGTACCCTTACCCTAAACCCTAAACCCTAAACCCTGCTCAGCTGAGGAATTGCTGCAAGACTCGCCTTAGGTGGTGACAGGCAGCCAACGGAACCAGGAAAAGCAGCGGCTGGTTTTCCTTGATACTTTAAGCTTTAGGGTTTAGGTTAGAGGTTACAAGCAGCAACTTCCACAGTTCATACATGCACACAAACTCCACACATATGTACATCTATATATACATATATGTATATATATATACTCATATATATATATATGTATGTACGCGTGCGCAATGTATCTGGGAAACCTCTTGCCTTGTCGATGGGCTGTGCATTTAGCAGATTCCTTGGAATAGTCTTTAATTCGGTCCCTAAACCTTAAAGCCTCAACCTATTAATCATGATGAACCAGACCCTATACCCTAAACCCCTAAACCCTAAACAGAATCCCTCTACATTCCCCTATGAAGCCAGCAGATCATAACCGGTGCATCCCAAGCCTCAAGGTTTAGGGTTTAGGGTTTAGTTTAGGGTTCAGGGTCCATGGGTTAGGGTTCAGGGTTTAGGGTTCAGGGTTTAGGGGTTAGGGTTTAAGTTTCGGGGTTTAGACTATTTGATGGTTCATGCGTTCCTTACACCACGGGATAGAAGAAGAAACGGTACAGTTGAAACATGATCATGGCTACTTTTGATTTGCTTCTAGGGCAGGCTACTTGTACCTTGTACCTCCCATTACAGGAAACCCCAAATAGGACATCAAATCCTACATCCTGAACCGGAAACCTAATCAAGCATCCCGAAACCTAATCCTAAACCCTCAATCTCACATCCTCAAGCTTGAGCCCACATTCTACACATGAAAAAACTCGACCCTAAGCCCCGAGTCCTAAACCTTCAAGCGACCTTATACATAGATCCCAGACCTTGCGCCCAAAATTCTAGACTTACTTGAAAATCCTAAATCCGAAGCCCCCTATTACACCAGGAGAATAATTTTCATAGGGCCCCCGAACCTACCCCCTAAACCCGGAATACTAAACCCTTAACCTGGCATCCTCTAAATCCTCGAGGCCCGAGCAGCTCATCGAAGCTGCGGCCTTAGAATCTTCCCCATTTGAGTAGAATTCTAGTTTGGCTTCCTATATTCACCCTCATAGAGTAAGATTACATCCTCCCTCTGGGGTCTAGAATTTTAGATGAATTCAACCCTACTGGGTTCAAACACGAAAAGAAGTCACTCGTTTGGATATTCCTCAGCATAACCCAGAGCTTTACAAGCCGTAACAAAGCCGCCGCATATATGACCCTTTGAACCTTACATATCCTTGGGGGTCCCAATCTTGAGAAATTCCCATTCGGAGGTCTTAGGGGGCTCATGATTTAGGCACCAAGGGTCCAGGGCTTAGGATTCAGCAGTTTGGGTTTAGGGTTTAGGGTAAGGAATCATGATCAAGGATTTTGGATTTGCAGTTTAATTAGGTTGCCTTCAAGTTCTACCTGTCACAGCCCGTGACTCCATGTGCCTAGTTCCAGTTTAGGAACCTTGCCCCAACCACGAGTGGGTCTTTAGAAATCGCTAGGTAGTTGGAGCTACATATAGGGCTGAAACATCACCGCCTTGGGACATGGTATACCATGCTCGATTGGTAGGCCGCTTGTTCTGTTTTGGCATTGGTCCTCCCTACCCATCCCATGCAAGACCTACTCAGAGGTTGTTGGCTAGCTACACAGCGAAGATAACTAAAAGGTTATCCCCACGACCCTTCTACATTTATGCAAAGCTTATCTGCGAATGTCTCAGCAGTATGTACAATCCTTGAGGCCTCCATGCCACTCGGAACCCTAAAGTTTTTTTGGAGATCATCATTCACCCCTCGGCCTAATGAAGTCAAGAGTCCCTGTTTTGGGAGGGCGCCTCATAGTCTGGATTAATTATCACTCTTGGGGGTGCACGAGCGGGACTGCTATTCTCGGAATTCCCCTATTTATTTTGATAGAGCTTTTGTTGTTGAGGGCTAGAATTTCCCATAGGGCTGTTCCCCTAACGTCCCAGGAACTGCTCTCGACTCAAGCTAGGTTTGTGGACCTCTTCTTAGAGGCTAGGGGACTGGTGAAATGATTATACAAGGGTTTATAAGCGGACTAGCCCCAACTAAGAGAATTGTAGCCCCATTCACACACTCAACCCTATACCCTGAAGCTCAAACCCTAAACCCTGTACCCTGAAGCTTAAACCCATTAACAACCTGCTTGCTAGGTCCCCTGAGGATGGGCCATAAGATTGAGATCCCATAATTCACTAGTAGGTCTCTAATCGGAGTAGGTAAAGTGGTTTGAAAGGTCTGATAGCCCTGGACTTCTATAGGCGTTGGTTTATGTAGGGTTTGGGTTTTAGGGTTGGTTTACGCAAGGTTTAGGGTTTCGGGTCTAGGGTTTAGTTTATGTCGGGTCTAGGGTTTTGTTCATGAAGCGTTTGGATTCCAAGGTTCAGGGTTTGGTTTTATGTAGGGTTTAGATTTTACGATTTAGGGTCTATCGGGCAAGACTGAAAGCCACCTCAGGCAGGCGCCGATGGCGATTACGAGTTCATCAGGCATTGCGGGGAAAATGTTCTTGATGGGCAATGTACAGGTAATAATCCCCTGGCCTCATATTAAACCTCCGCACCCCAATATAAAATACTCCCATTGTGGTATATTACATTATACATAATTGGGAATATTGAATATTGCTGGGGGGGGGAGGGGCTTATGTTCGCGGGTATGGGATTATGTGATATACGGTGATATGGAGATGCAGGGTTTAGGGGCTTAGAAGACAATGGACAATCAAGTTCAAAGAACATCGACAGTGACATGGAACTGGCTTATGTAAGGGCTTTCAGTAGTCATTTAATGTAGAAGCCTCCATGAATATAGATGTAACCCTAGTAGAAGCCAAATGCAACTATAGTATTACATGCACTGAACGCCCATTCTAATCCCCTACACTACAACGGGTTAGGTTTTAGTGTGTGGGCTCATCTGATCGGTGTGGAGGTCATTTGAGCAGCTTCTGCAGCACTTCAAGCATATGGTGGTATTATAGTCCTCAGCATGCGGCAAGCTTATGTCCTCTTTCTGGGTATAGGGTTCTATACGAACAAAATCTAACCTTATGTGGCGCAACCACCAACAACAAACTTCTCCCAGAGATGCGACCAAGGATGGTATATGGGCTAAAGTCCCCCTTAAGTAGATAGACTATGCGTTATATGGGAATCTTATCATGATATACCCAAAGCCAGATTCTATCTACTTAAGGGGGACTATATACAGAAATGCGAACCGGCTTTGGCTTGTGTGTCTCCAAAATGTGAGAGTTCACCAATCATTCTGGTATCATTTTGAGTTTGCTTTTGCAAAGGGGCTTGTGAACTCTGGATAACTTTCCTGCGACGGCTATGGAGTATGGGTTCATTGGGCCGTGCCTACGACTGCTATCGAATATGGGTACATTCTGGGAGGTCTGCTTGTTGAAGCCCTCAACCCTCCACATGAAAACCCTTTACATCAAGTTCGGGTTCTGTATCGAGATCCATTCCCCCGTTCCCAACTAGCAACCAACAAGTACACACAGTGTCTTGCCATTGCTTGGTGCTTGTTGTGTGGACTGGATGGCACCTTCTGGCTATGCTCATCGATTTAGGGTCTGAGGGGGCTTTGGAGTGTTGTTTCGGGGTTTATGATGTCAGATTTGGCAATCTTCAGGTTAATCAGTGGAATCCTAAGATCTCTGTGGGTCCGAAAAAGGAAATTGCGTTTTTTCCTGAGAAGAAAATCAGAAGACAAGATCCTGTGTAGCTTAGGTGCAGTACTACACATGTGCTTTTTGTTTAATGGGGCGAGCGCGGGTGCAGTACCACATCTATCTCTTTTTTCTGGTATGTGGGATCATCCAGGATGTTAAGTTTAACAAGCTCTAGAAGGGTCCACCCAGATTTCCTCCCAGATTTCCTTGGGCCCTAAACCCAAACTAATACACCCTACTTAACCCCTATATAACCACTATAAGCCCTGTAGTTTCCATTTTCTTTTCCACCGTCCCTATGTAACCCCTATTTAGGCATCTTAAGGGGAGGGGGGGGGTGCTCTTTTTTATTCATGCGGAGAACCTCCACTGAGCTGACTTTGTCCGATTATGCTAGGTAAAGAGTGCAAATGGTTCAGATTAGGGATGTTTAGTGTTTAAGGCTCAGGGTGGGTTTAGGTACTTGAGCACAGAGTTTAAAGACAACACGTCCGAGAAGGATCACGCAGTAAACCGAATCCCAAATGAGGGGCGTTCAACGTCACTCCCTCCAATTCCCCCAAAGCCCCCGGATCCCGTAAGGCCCTTCATGTTCAGGAACATCCCAAACCCTAAACCCTGTGTCCCTACAATCCGTTGAACCCGCCACCCTGTGACTTCAGAGTCCGCAGGCTCTGCGCTGAAGCAGGATGTCCACTGGACATGTTCAACGAACGCGGGGCCTTCCTCCCAGCTGAGCAAAGGGAAATATTGGGCGTTAGTTTTAGGGTTTAGGGTTTAGGCGCCTTTCGCATGGGTTTCGGAGATACATAGGGTCATACTGATGTATGGGGCTGGGGCTCATACATATTCAAGGTTTAGGGATATGGCGCTTAGGGTGGAGGGCTTCGGACTCAGAGGTTGCTTTTGGGACTAAGCCTTGGGGCTGCGGGCTTGGGTCTACGATATCCGAAGGGCAGTAGGGATGATACAGGGATCGGGCTCATGAGGAAGTCGAATTAATCCGAAGTGGGCTTATCAGCAGGCTGGTAGCAGGCATAAGTTGGTTACAAGTCTCAGAAATCATGGTCATAAGATGTGTTGGATACAGTAAGGACCATGTTGATGGAGAACGAGCTTAGTGATTTAGGGGAAGTTATTGGGTTGAAGCGTTAACAATACTTAACAAAATATGCATCCGAAAGCTACCATTTCTAGGACTTCTGACCATATCTGCCCGAACCCATGCACCCAAAAGCCTACAGTCTTTAAGGGGCCAAGGACTCAAATGATGGGGCTTTAAGGCCCGAAACCTATAATCTGAATTGTATTTGGGACCTAAAGCCCTATTATTTGGGTCCTTGGACCCTTAGGGCTTGCCCGACAGATAGATAGCCCTAAGGGTCCAAGTACCCTATAATCATATACTTACCCAAAATCTGTGCTATAATTACTATTACCAAACTCCCAAGTGGCCCCTTATTGGCATCTTCCGGCTTCAGTCTAGGGAGTCGGCCGGGTTTACGGATTAGGGTTAAAGGATCAGGGTTTAGGGCTTAGGGTAGAGGTATTAGGGTTAAGGGCCTATAGGTTTTAGTGCACAAAGGCTACAGTATTTGTATGTAGTAGATAAGTCAGGGTTCCTGTAGAACTCCTGTCATGTTGCCGTGGCTGAGTTTTGGTTCCTTTGGAGAAGCCGTTCTAGAGACTTTGCACTGCAATTTGGGGTTTGTGTGTCAGAGTTTCTTACTCAGTGCCCTAATACCAGCAGTCCCCAATGAGAAATATTCCTCTGCCCAAGTATATGTTTGCCCTGTGTTGAGATTATTCATGGGGGGGGGGGGGTGGAAATGTTCATGGACCCTAAACCCTAAACGGAGGAAGGGTGAGATGCTTTCGGTTCCTCCTGCATGACCTCTCTCTCCGCGCGCTTTTAAAAAGGTCCAGGGTTGATAGGGTTTTGGGATATGTCGTACTGCAGCATGACCTGTCTCTCCGCGTATGGTAGTGGGCGCTTTTTGGAAACTTTGGTAAGGGTCCAGGGTTCATAGGTTTTTGGGACATGTCGAACTAAAGATGCTGCACACCTATGATGGGGGAAAACCATCGG
Source organism: Symbiodinium pilosum (assembly GCA_905231905.1). Classification (NCBI taxonomy): domain Eukaryota; class Dinophyceae; order Suessiales; family Symbiodiniaceae; genus Symbiodinium; species Symbiodinium pilosum. The sequence goes on from CAJNIZ010001025.1 coordinate 39,484, forward strand.
TCTTTGTTCGGGCTTCCATATAAGGGCTAAATGAAACATAAGCACTGAACCATCTTCAAACACCGCCAGCGCCTCTTTCTCCGGTCATGCCGACACACCTGCCACAAGCTCTTTGCAGTCCTGTCGCCGACCAAATCAGGTCAAGAAGATGTAGTCTGGGCTCTTTATCTAAAAGTATGTTCATGGCAACCTCATGCAGCAATACCCCGTTGTAGATGGAACTGCAGCACCGAGGTGACTGCGTTGATATCTGCTACGGTGACCAACAAGGTGGCAAGCGCGTGCACCACTCGGAGCAGAATGCTAACTGCTTACCTAAACCCCAAAAGAAATGTAAGATAATAGCCCTAAACCCATAATAACAGCCATAATGGCCATTATTCTACATACTTTTGGGGTCCAGGTAAGGTTTCCTTCAGCTTCTGAAGACTATGGCCCTGGCGGTTCAAACACCCAAATAATCTGGTTTTAGGGCACAAATAGCAATAAAATTATAGTTTTTGGGCCCTAGAACCCTATTGTTTGGGTCGGACCCTTAAGGTAGGAGAGTGGCTCAAACGCAAGCCCGCTTGGACTCCTTCATGGGATATCCTGAAGTTCCTTTGTCTGTTATACATTCTAGGGTCCCTAAGGGGGTCATTTTCAGAACCCCCCCCCCAAAAGTGTGGCTGTTGTTCCCGTATTGAAAGTCAATGTACAAAGTCGGAGATGGCATATACCGGTGGACGTAAAATGTCATAAAACTGTGGGCTAGATGCTTTATATAGTCTGGGTACCCCAGTAGTAACCTTTCTCCATCTTTCTCCCTTTTGATTCTGAGGTCTCCTTATAAAACCTGAATGTTAGGAAAAGGGTACCCGTATTGTTAAGGGGTTACTGCGGAAACTAGTTAATTGTCATAAAGCTGTGGGCTAGATGCTTTATTTATCCCTAGGGCTTCAAATAGCCCAATGTAGGTACAATTTATAGACTTTGGGGCCCAAGGTATGGACTATCTATAGACATGGAGCCCCAAAGTAGTAGAGTGGAGGCTTCCATCAACGGGCATCGCGGGGCATAGAGCTAAACGCACATTGAGCTTCCTGAATACAGCTATATGCGCCCTCAGAAGGGACTCCTGCTATTCTTGTGTATCTCTGGGGTTGCTTGCGGATTTCAGGGATTAGGGCTTGAGGTCTGAAGGTGGCAGGGTTTCAGGGGTTTGGGCTAAGGTGTTTTGGGGTCCAGAGTTTGTAGTTTGGAATCCATCCCGCCAAAGTAAGTGTGACTGCCGCGACCACCTACCTTCAACCTTACACCCTGAGGCGGCTCTTGCTCGAAAGTGGTGCAGACCCATCGATGCAGGACAGGTCACACAGACCCAGCGAGCCTAATGCCCCTCTAAAAAGTACTTGGAGCGCAGGGTTTAGAATCAGGCAGGCAGCCCGGTACCTCTTAATTGAGGAATACTTATTGGGGGGATACATGAGCTATAGTCTAAACTCCTCAAAGGGGGGATATATAGGGGATTATATAGTGGACTACTATAGGGGATACTAGGAGTTTAGACTATAGCTCACATGGGGTTGTATAGTCTTTAGGCGAGAGATTTGTAGAGGTCAGGGAGTTGGCTTTGCTCTGCAACTAAGACATGTTCCGTCAAACATGTAATGCGTCCTACTGTGCAGGTGCATGTCATGTTGAACCTATGCCTAAACCCTAAACCCAAAACATGGTCTAGAGTCTAGAGTCTAGAGTATCAGTCTGGCGGAATCGGGTGGTCTCTTCAAAAGATCTTTGCAGGGGCATCTTGGGTTGACAGTTGATATGTGCAACCTGCCGAAAATTGCCACAGGAGTGGGATTGCATGGTCGTGAGATCGTATCCCAAGAACAAAGACACAGCTGTTCTCCCTCGAGCCTCTCACACCGTGAGAGGTGCCTAGTCCCTCAGATGGCCCTCAGCTGTCTAAACCCTACACCTTAAACCGACGGGTTTAGGGTTTAACCCTAAACTCCCTAAACCACCCTAGACCCTGAATATGGTCCTGCCTAGACTCTGTGCCAGCTCAGGGATTGAGGCTCCTCTTTCCTAGTACCCTAAACTCTAAACCCTAAACCCCCGCCCGCCCCCCGTATCTGCCAGCGGAAGGGAGCTCTTCTGACCCGGTTTTCTCTAGTCTCAGATCCTGTTTCTGCGGGTGGGTCATTGTTGGATGTAAGTTCGAGTGTTGATTGTGGCAGATCCTATACCTGGATTCTGGATGTCCTACTTTTGGGGGGATATACCCTATGGATATGTAGGACGCAGCCCAAAAAAAGGAAGGACATACAGGGTCCAGGCAAGGAATATGGAAGCACCATAACTAATATGGTAGTTTCCCAAGATAACCAGTACACAGTACAAAATTCGACCATCCTCGTTATGGGGACCCGAATCCCTAACTCCGGGGATCCCTCCAATATTCATCCCAAGGAGCCACCAGGACATGGTGTGGCAAGAGTGGTTCTGAATTTGCATAGGGTTTAGGGTTTATGACTGGGTTTAGGGTTTAGGGATTAAGGTTTAAGGATTAGGGTTTAGGGTTTAGGAGGAACCCTAAACCCTAAACCCTAAGCCCTTGATCGCTTCGGCAAACCTTCCCTCCACAGCTGCTTCCAGCCAAGGGTTTTTCAGGGTTGTACCCCTAGGGTTGT
>CAJNIZ010001025.1:48534-59068 GCA_905231905.1 Symbiodinium pilosum
CGAGTTTGGTGTTGCCAGGTGTGACCACGCTCTTCAAAGACAGTTTTAGAGCGTGGGACGTAAAGCCAGAATCAAGTTCGGTTGTAATCATTCCAACAAGAGCTTTATGCGGGCGTGCGAGTGCCTGTTTCTTGACACGATCTGCATGCAAGCCATCAGATCACTTCAGGTGCAACCCTTGCACAGTTAGCTCGCATCACTGTTAGTACTGGGCCCCCGACAGGGGGCCTCTAATCCCCTAGCCCTCCACCTGGTGTAAGAGACGCTGTTTTCAGGAATGTACCTTACCTGCTGGCAACCGTCTCTACCAAAGTCTGGCCAAATCCTACCCTAAGCCCTAAACCCTGCTGCATTCTCTGATAGTGATTCTCGCCCCCACACGTATCCAGGAGCCCCGTATTGAAAAAGCTCCCAAGTTCTGCAACCTGGGAGTTTCCCATAGCTGGCTGTTAAGGAACTTAAACTAACTAAGTTTCTTCTATCATAAGGAAACCCTATCATTCTCTGTATTACCCATATTATGGTAACTTAGCTTAAGTTCCTTCACAGCAACCCAGAGATTCAGCCTACAGAATCTTTCATAGGAACCCCAAGAGCCCAGCACAAATCCGTATGCATCCCGTTGGGGCCCATGATGCAGGGTTGAGGGTCTACCTGAACCCCACAAGTATGTAAACAATGGCCTTTATGCCTATTCTTCGGGATTTAGGGCTATTACTTTACATACTTTCGGGGTTAAGGTAGGGCTTCAAGAAAGCCCCCATGAGCAGCTGCAGATCACGATGAAAGCCTTCGCCTCTTGAAGCTTCGCCGTGCCCTCGGCACTGCTCTGCATACACAGGAATCCGGTGTTTAGGGTTCAGGGATTAAGGAGCTCCAAAACCTCTTTCTCGACGAATTTAAGGTTACTTGGCCTTTCTGTTGCCTACTTTTGGGGTTTAGGTATAGCACTTTGGTACTGGATGCTTTAGATTCGGTCCTGGACGGCTCCTGAGGAATAAGTGCTTATTTGGGTCCGCAAATTCGTGGAGCGGCCAGAAAAAATCACCGATGCAGAACAATCATCAATGCAGGACTTTTAGGGTTCAGAACGTACGTTTAAAGGTGTGAGGCTTAATTACAACTGTCCTAGTAGTCCACAGCGGGCACCCTAAACTCTGAACCCAAAACCTAGGGTTTAGGGTAAGTGGGGTTTAGGGTTTAGGGGGTATGATTTACAAACCTAGGTATTGTTTATAGATGTTTGGCCCAAGGTAGGTAGTGCTTACAAACTCTGATCCCAACTATAGTCTTTGTTGGAGTTGTTGCTCCACATAGCGCAAAGTAGGTACAGTTTAGCCTCAAAATAGGTATTGCTTACATACTTTGCTCCCAACTATAGTCCTTGCTTTAGTACCAACCTGAGCCCCATTTAGGGTTCAGGGGTTAGGGTTTAGGGTTTAGGGTCACCCTAAGCCGATTATTTATAGACATGGAGACCCTGGGGAATCCTTCAAGCCCTAATCCTTGAACCCTATAACAAGTCATAGCCCCTTCCCCAAGATAATTCCCTAAACCCTACACCCTAAGACCTAAACCACAGATATACATGGACTTAAAACCCTGGGTAATTTTTTTGGCTGGTTGGAAGTTGCTTTCCGCTGTGCTGGAGATGGCATACTTGTGGGCTGAGGGCTCTGCGGGCCTAAGGTCATGGGCTTAGGGTTTTGGGTTTAGGGGTAACGGATTTAGGGTTTAGGATTGAAGATGTTGGGCTGTGGTTTAGGGTTTGGGGGGGGGGGTGCCTTCTGAATCGAAGATTCATTTTGATGTGCCCGTGTGTACGGATTTACCCCGACGTTCCAAATAGCACAATGTAGGTGGTGCTTATAGACCTTGGGCCCCAGTGTAGCATTACCCTAAACCCTGAACCCATAATTTGTGGACGCTAGTCCTGGGCTAGGGAGCTGCAGCTGCATGTCTTTTTTGGTCATTCCCGAGGGCGGTGTAAGAGTCATAAGGGTTTAGGGTTCAGTAACCTGCAATGCAGCTTGAGCCTCCAAAACAGACAGTTGTCAAAGGCCTTGGCGGGCCCTTGGGCTTCGTTTGGGCGGTCAGGTGCTCGGGTGCGTGCGTGTTCCTTCACGGGGCGCAGAAGGTAGAATGAAGCAACTGCTTAACGTTTGAGGCTTGTTGAAAGGTTCTTCTGGTGTTGGAGGTGGAACGAAAAACATGAAACAACATATGGTGTCACATAGTCAGATTATTTAGTTGTCTCATCTCACCACTTACCTGGAAACATATGACATAATATGTGCCTTTTGTAAAAGGACGGCAGTCTACAAGGGAACGGTCTCGAGGTTCCATGTTGATTGTCTTGGACCGTTTAGGGTTAGGATTCAGGGCGAGTTACGGTATAATCCTCAGCAGCTATCAAACATGATAGTGTTTATAGGTCTAGGGGGGTTATAGTGGAAGGATCCACACAGATTGAGACTGTGCAGCAGCTCAATCCTAGAGCTTGTCTATGGTCTACACCCTCAACCCTAAATCGTAGGGTTTCTGGGTTCAGGGTTCGGGGTCGGGGTTTACGTTTCCCAGCTTCGGACAATAGGGTATTTGGGGTACGTATTATATTATAAGACCATGTTAACTATTACATTTTCGTGAATGAGATGTAGAACACAATCCCTACTGCTCAGGCTATTACAAAAGCAATGAGTGAATGCGCGGTGCTGAATTTGTGTTGAACTTCTGCATGCTTGTTTCTAGCCTAAGGCTAGCAGCATGCCTCTGCAGTGCCTACAATCGTCTACACTCTCACTGAGGTCCTATCAACAGTCCTTCTCACTTACGTTTTGGACTATATGGTAGTGCTGGACTTTGGACCCTTAGGGATAGGGTTTACACCTCTCTAAGGTTGGAACGATTGGCCCTGAGGAAGGGCCCTTCGCCCACTCTGGGGATTCTAGGAGGCTTCACAAGTTATGTCTTATCCTAGATAACCTTCTGTATCCTCAGTTCATTATGTTTCAATCATCCTCTCGTCGCATGTTAGAACCAGGGAATGTGCCATGGTCTGTCAGAACCGGTATTATAGATACATGTAGATACCATGTGCTTCGTAATCTACCTACCCAGTTTGTCCCAAACCCATGTAATCCCAGTGTCCATGTCATGTTCCATGTTCTTAGCCATTCATTTCTCTCCAGAACTAGACCCCTACATATGCACCTTATGCCCTGTACCCGATATGCTCCCACATATTCCTATCTTGTGACAAAATAACCCCTGTCTAATCCCAACATAATCCGTATGTAGCCACCTTATACCCTATACCTACTTGTGCTGATCATCCTTTTAGACTTAAAAGTCCGCCCCAATAAGGTTACTGAAAGCATGGTCCACAATGCCGTGATCAAGATGCCAAAGGGCGAACAGAACAAGCCGGGAAGTGTTGTTGGGTTTAGGGGTTTAGAGTTTAGGGTTTAGGGTTTAGGCTTGTGGTTCAGGGCTCACTGTTCCCTAAACCCTTAAACCCAAGCGCTAAACTCCTCGGCCCGATTGTCAACACTTTACCGAGGCCCCGCGCTTGGGGCCTAGGAGTTACTTGAGCTTAGAGTTGTGGGCTTAGGTGTTAGTAGGGTTTTGAATTCTGGGCGTTCGATTTTCTTGGGATATAGGATTTAGGGAAGGCGTCCCGCGTACGACGTTTTGATGCCATCTGCCGATTGCGCACATCTTGAGCTCCAGTTGGTACTTGCTTATACTACTGTATTATTTATGAGCCTTGAAACCCATACCCCCGAAACCCCTGAAACCTCAAACCCCATATCCCAAAGCCTGTAACACCGAGCTCTACACCCTCAAACCCCTGAAACCCTAAACCAAAAAAACCTAACCCCAATTGGGGGTTTCCTACAATTAGGGGTACCTTTTTGGGGGTTCCCATAATAAGGATTATAGTATTTTGTGGTCTATATTGGGGTCCCCTTATTTTGGGAAACTACCATTTAAATCCCAGACCCCAAGCCCCCTAAACACTAAACGCCCTAAACCCTAAATCCCCCACACCCAAACCCCCGGAACCCTCAGTCTTATATACCCCTATATACTCCCAGTTTCCATGTCATTCTCCATTTTCTTGTCCATTTGATTCTCCGTTCTATGACATCCCTATATACCCCCAAAAGCCTGAAACCCCAAACCCCCAAAACCCCTAAACCTGAAACCCTAGACCCTGAAACCCCTAAACCCTAAAACCTAGACCCTAAACCCTGGAGCCTAACCGCTCAACTCTCACCACCAAAACCCCTAGACACCAAAAACCCTAAACCATAAACCCTTACCTGGACCCCAAAAGTATGTAAAATACTGGCCCTTACGGCTGTTATTATGGGTTTAGGGCTATTATTTTACATACTTTTGGGGTTTAGGTATACCCTAAACAGCCAAGTCCAAACGCAGGCGCGGCTTGGCGAAGCACGTCGCCAAGTTGGCAGCGGAGCGGGCGGCGTCAAAGGCACCGGTTTAGTTTTGTAGGGTCTAGGGTTTTTGGGGGTTAGGGTACTTGAAGTTAGGGTATTTAAGGATTAGGACTTGGGTTTAGGTTTTGCGTGGTTTGTAAGGTTTAGGGCTTTTAGGTTTAGGCTTTGTGGGTTCCAGGGTTGTTTAGGGTTACAGGTGTTTAAGGTGTGTCAGGGTTAGGGTTTGTAAGGTCTAGGGTTACGAGTCTAGGGTTTGTAAGGTCTGGGGTTTGTAGGTTTAGGGTTTGTAGGCTTTAGGGTTTAGGCCTTGTAGCGCTCAGGGTTTGGGTGCTCGCGAGAACTTGCCTATCTTTTGGTAATCCGAAGCCTGCCTGCAAACAGGACCCTGTCATCTTGATGTTTACAAGGGCTTTTATTTGGGGAGTTGAGGTTGCGAAAGCACTCTCTTAGCTGGCGACAGCTTGCGTTTCTATGTGTCACGGTTTGGGGTTGAGAGCTCAGGGCTTAGGGGGCTTGTAGTGCTTGCGAATTAATGCTTGAACCTTTCTGGGGTACACGATTTGGGGCTGAGGGCTTTAAGAGTTAAGGGTCGTGCGGCATCGGGCTCATAGGACTGGGGTGTAGGGTTGATTTTTCTTTCTGGGGTTTGGTAGGGAATAAGGGAATGCAATGGTGTATATGGATTATGTAGGGATTATACAGGGATGATAATCTTTTTTCCTATAAATCAATACATTTGTAAACCCTAAGCCCAAAATCGCAGCAAGTTATGTGTTAGAGTGACGGGTTTCAGGCTTACGGCGTTTTCGATTTAGGGATGAGGGCCTAGGGTTTCGGGTTTGGGTTTGGGATCCTGTTTGGGATTCAGGGTTCAGGGTGGAGGGCATCTTGTTTGTAGGTCATGAGGGAACTAGTTCTTAGGGATAGCCTAGGCTTGTCAATGAGGTGTTATATATACTGAAAATTAAAATTCTAGTTTTCTTGAGTTTTCTCTTGGGGATTATCGCCATTAGACTGGATGATGATCATGCATTCCCACTCACAAGAGGCCGAGAACACAGATATCCAAACTGTGTAAGGAATTCCGGCCTCAAGCTCCAAAAGCCTAAATCCTAGGGGTTCAAGTGATCAATAGTCTATAGTCATATACTTTCCCAAAACGTGTATTACAATTGCTATCACCCAAACCCCGAGTACCTCACTACAGAGTACCTGGACCCTAGACCCTAAGTCGTAGCTATCCCCAAAACTCCTAAACACCCCACTGTCCATTTCATTGCCCATGTGATTTTCCATTTGTTTCTTCAGTATTGCGTACCTGGAACCCGAAACCCTGCATGAATCGGATATATCGGATTCCCAAACTGAGGGATCCCTTCACGGGACCCTATAAAAAGCGTCATAGTCTGTTGGAGTGTATTTTGGGGCCTTTATTGTTTTGGGAAAGTACCCTGTAAGTATGGACCAGGGGCTCCGAATTATTGCACTATTGATGATACCATGGAACCTTAATTGGAAATTTGGGGCAGTGCAGTGCTAAATAAAACCAGCGAAGAAACCATAGCATCGTATCAATGGCCACGGATTTCTCAACAAAGTTGATGTAGTCCCTCCATACACAGGCTTTTTAGGGACCCACCAGAATTAATCCCATGGTGTAGGCCTTAAATACACCCCAAGTTCGAGAACCTCTTCGCTACCTGGACAACATCTTAAATGGGCGCGCTATATTCCCCATGAGGGAGTCACATGATCTTCTTCTTCGGGTTGTAGCATTTCAGAAGAAGCAGGGGATCTTAGTAATATACTTGGATACAACCAGTAGAACAGCCCGAAATGCCATATAACCCGAACAGTATGGCTCCCCTATGGGTATCCAGATTTTGAGAAAGCCCACCTCGCAGGTGAAAGAGCAACTTCAGAAGACCAAAGACAAAGCGCGTGAGAAGCCGGGGACTTAAGGTGTTCCAGGTCTTTTGCGGAGTCCTGGGGTTTAGGATTTAGGGTTCAGGGTTTAGGACCATGATCATCAAGTCCTCGAGTTAACGATTTTAGGTTCAGTGTTTTTTGCGCTTAGACCACATCCAAAACATTAATAAAGAAATACTTCGAAGCCCAAACCCTACATTGTGCATAGATGCCCGAGGAGCCCAATAGCCCGCAATTACGCAATTTTCCTGAAACCAGGGTACCTGGACCCCAAAAGTGGGTAAGATAATAGCCCCAAACCCTCAAGCATAGCCCACAAATTGTTATTCTACATAGTTTGGGGGTCCAGGTATGCATTTTTTACAGCATACTGGCCTCTCTGGATATTTGGGCCCTGAAGGTTAGGCTTGAGGTTGGGGAGTTTCCAGGACCCCCACGTACGCTGGAAGGGGGGTTTAGGGTTTAGGGTTGGGTACTAGAAACCCTACGAGGGTTGAGGGTTTGGGGTTTAGGGCTGTTGATCCTAAAAATCCTGCATGACCTTACTATACTTAGGGTCATGCAGGATTTTGTGTATTCTACGTGTGGGTATTTGGGCTCTACAGAGGGTACTTGTTGGCGCGAATGTCCTGACTTTGTGGAGGAGTACTGCGCGGAGGGATAACTTCTCCTGGGAAATGATCTGTTATTTTGACTGATATATGGTAATTTCCAAAAATAGGGGGACCCCAATATAGACCCCAAAATATTACAATCCTTATTATGGGGACCCCCAAAATGGTACCCTTAATTTGGGAACCTCCCATATGGCTACCCTAGTGTCCCTCCCTTCCCCATACCTACTGTTTGGAACTACCTAAACCCGAAAAGTATGTAAAATGATGGCCTTTATGGCTGTTATTATGGGTTTAGGGCTATTAGTTTGCATATATTTGGGGTTTAGGTGTTTGTAACTATACATCACTACCCTGGCATCACTCCTTTCCCTAGACTGACGGTTTAGGGCTTTTTAGGGTTTAGGGTTTAGGGACGAACACTCGGTAAGCTTGTTGCGAATGTGGGTAGTGTAGCATTTGGCTTATGATTCCACGCTGCCCCAGCGCAAGCTTTCATGTAGTCCACTAATTTGGCCCCTCTAGACATAAGATATGGGTGATGTATAGGGGTATATAGCGATAGGTAGTAGGGTTTAGGGTTTAGGCGTTAGTGTCCAAGTACCTAATAATCACATAACTGATCCAAAAAATGAACTATAATCACTGCTACACAAAACCTAAGTACCTAATTATTGGGTACTTGGACGGTTCAAACACTCATCCCTCAATTCAGATTGCTTGGCGGATGGCTCTGCTCCTACTGCGCCGTCCTCAGCGTTCTATGCGAGCTTCAGGGGTACAAGTTATGGCTTAGGGTTTAGGTTTTGGGCTTGGGGGGAGAGACCTGGGAACGAAAAACTGGCAACATCAGGATTGCAAGCGGGCCCAATGGGATCATGAGACATTGCCTCTGGGTTATTGGAGTGCAGGAGCTGGAGGAAAGGAGGCAGAAATATAGTTTCCATTTTCTTTTCCATTATCCCAATACATACCGCAATATATACCCCATTATACTAGTAGTAGTGAGGCAGTCTTTATACTGTCGTTTGTAACATAGTAGTTTCCATGTTCTGTTCCTTATCTTCAGTCACCAAACTAAGGACTTCATAGCTGGCGTGCGGCTACAATGGTGGTCCTCTTTAGATTGGGGATATCACCCCTAGACCCGAAACATCTAAACCTTAACTCGGTAAAGTTTGTGTTGCATCTTTCCCTAAGGGTCCAAGTGCCCAATAATCATATATTTACCAAAAACCTGTACTATAATTACTCTTACCCAAAGCCAAAGTACCTAATCATTGGGTACATGGACCCTCTGAGCGACAGAAGGTGACGAGTTCAAGCTTGGAGCTGCAGCTGCTATGCTTGTCTGGGGTATGGGCGGGTGGGCGTAGGGTTTGCGGCCCCAGAAGTTCCAAGTACCCAATGATGAGGTACTTGGGTTTTGGGAAGTAGTAACTAAAATATAGGTTTTGGGAAAGTGCATTATTAGGTACTTGGACCCTTATGGGGTCGAGGTCTGAAGTGTGTACTCGGTGTGTACTCGGAATGTTCGGGCACTTTTCTTGATCATGACGAAGCATGCTTTATGCCCAAACCCTAAACTTTGCAAATCTTACAACAAACAGTCTTATACCCAAAGCCCCAAACCCTTGGCCCTGGAGCGCTGAACGCTAAGGCCAAGCCCCTACCACCCTACACCGCAAACCCCAAGGCGCTACTCTCGGAAACCCTCTAGTTCTCAACCTAAATGGGGGGTTCCCAGAATTAGGGGTACTTTATGACGTTAATAGATACATATATATATATTTATATTGACGTCTATGTTGGGGTCCCCCTATTTTGGGAAACTACCAAATCTCAAAATCACAAGCCTTAACAGCATGTGGAGAACTCCAGGCAGCGTAGCCAAGATTTCGGATAAGAAGCTGACGGAGACGATGCACATTGACATGCCGGATTCTTTGCCTGACTCACACTCTCCCAAGCAAAGATAGAACCCCATAGAGCCCGCTGTGAAGTGGATGGTCGTGTCTGTTGGTTCCTTTTTTTCAGGTTCCATGTCCTGATAGAGGTGTTCGGGGTCTAGGTTTTTTCAGGGTATTCGCTCGGTGATCATGAAGGTAGATACCCTTGCAGCCACATAAGCAAAGATGCAACCCATGCTGGCCCGCTTCTTCAAACGGGCATCAATTCTCCTTCTTGGAGTTCCGTGGGAGAGACTATGCCTCAAAGCCTATAAGCCCTAGATTCCATAGATATACCTCTATTCCCCTTGCAGAAGCCCTGTCTTGGCGTATCATGTTCGTTTGCAGAAGCATAACCTATACGATCCTTTTCTATCTAGGGAAGTTCGGGGCAGCTTGAGTTGGAGGGTTTACAGAGATAACAATGGCCTCTACATGTTGGTGCTGAAGGGTGAGTTGGGAATAAGAAAAGGTAATATAATGGGGGTGTTTATGGGAACTATGTAGGGATTATAGAACTGATCCACTCCACCACACCAGCTTAAGCACAAGCACGTTTTCTTTCGTGATTACCCCAAACCCCAAACCGTAAGTTTGAAATACTTATACAGGAAACGCAGACTACTGACAACAGGTAGAATGGATCCCTCGCGCTGACTGAGAGTATCATGATGATCAGAGTTTCCATCAAAGAGGTTAAACACATGTGCGGAACTAAATACCTGGAGGAACGCAGATCCTTTTGAAGGAATCCCGTATCTCTGTCAGGGGGTTTATTCGCATGTGTAACTCGGAAATGCCAAGAGCGCGATCCTTATCCTCCGCAACCGGCCATTGGCAGAACTTAGGTTCAGGTCTTATTCTGTGTGTTGACAACCCCGTGAAGTCGGACAATGTTCATGAAGAAGATTGCATGAGTAATAGATTCTTAAACCCGAAACCCGAAACCCTAGTAATAGTGGCTTCCGTGGTCTTTGCTTCAATGGTGTAGAAACTTGTGGAAGCCTTTACCTGCAGGATGATAAGTGTGACGAACATAATGAAAACACATCATTATGTAGAGTTTAGGGTTTGGGGATTTACGGTTTAGGATTTAGGGTTTAGGGTTTAAAGTTCAGAGCTTAGGGTTTAGGCCTTAGGGTAGGGTTCTATAGGGACTATATGGGGTTTAGGGCTTAGGGATGGGATTATTACGCCCAATCATGGATAATCAGATGGAACAAGAACATACATAAGGAAATGGACATCGCCAGCTCTTGACGTCAGGCAATTATGACCGCAAGGGCAAGCCTCACAGGATTCAATACCATGCATTGAAGCATAGAAGTACTTCGTGAGAGTTTTGTACCCTTCAGCAAGGCCATAATTTCAGCGCTGACCTCCCTGGAGCCCCAAAACCTTAGACACCAATCAAATAATCCACTTCACTCTCAAAGTTTTTAGGACCGCCGCTGAATCAGGAAGTTGAGGAGGATGACGAGGATGTGATCCCCGACTTGCAGAACTTCACGACAATGGTGCTGTAGGTCTCTTGTGCCACCTGCAGAAACTCGGATAATATTGGGATAATGGAAAA
>CAJNIZ010001025.1:75435-93876 GCA_905231905.1 Symbiodinium pilosum
CCCCAAATCCTAAACCCCACACCCTAAACCCTAAACCCCACACCTTGAAGGTCACTTGCCCTTAGAGGGGAGGCTGTGTCCTTCACCCAGAACTCTGCACCAAGCATAGCCATTAGACCTGAAAGCCTGAAACCAAACAACCAAATAGAATCGTGAAGTTAGAGGGTTTAGGAGTTTAGGGTTTAGGGGTCTGGTTTCGGAAGGATTTGGGGTAGGTGCTTGGGATTTGTGCAGGAGTACTTACAGGATAGGTTTCGGCGAGGTATACGATCAATCATCAGGTACTTGCCCTAAACCTTAAACCCTAAGCCCTAGACCCTCAGGGGATGATGGGGGACAACATGACAACAACCTTCTCCAAGACAAGGAACCTTGATACCGTCATATGAGCTATAGTCTGAACTCCTTAAAGGGGGCTATATGGGGGGGGGGGGGTTATATCGGGGAATAGTATAAGGGTTCTTCAGGGGATGCTAGGGGTTTAAACTATAGCTCATGTATAGTTGTGGCGTTCTTATTCTGTCGGGGTTTGGGTTATCAAACGCTGTTTTGCTTAAATGAGAAGCTGTGTTGAAGAATATAATCCCTTTGTGGATCTTTGTGGTATTCCACGAACAACCTCACTTGGTGAATCAGAAAAACCCTAAACCTTAGACCCGAAACCCTGAACCCTAAACCACTGAACCCTAAAATCCTAAAACCCTTTACCTGTCTAGATCGTGACGATCCTGAAATGGGCCCCGGAGCTGACGTGTCACAAGGCCCGTGCGGATTATGGGGAGCCTTTGGGATAGGGAACCTTTAGGGTTTACGATTCAGGGTTTTAGGGTTTTAGGGCTTGGGGTTTAGGGCCAGACTGCGCGATTTCTGCGTTCCCTGACAATCCAATATCGCTTCAGTCGGAACATATCCTAAAGGAGACTACGATCCCTAATTTGATGAAAAGGTATATTCCCGAAACCCGAAACCCTATCTTTTAGGGTATCCTTTGGGGTTTAGCGTATATATAAAGGGGGATGCTAACCCAAACCATAGTATTAATTCCGAGTATACAAACCCTACTTGATACCATCCAGGTACTTAGGATTCTTCCGGAGGTAGGACAGTTACCGCATACTACCGAACTTTGAGTATGTAGACCAGAATAACAAGAATGTAGCTAGAAAGCTCGAAGTGGAGCCTCGACTAAGGGTTCAGGGTTTAATGGGGGTGATGTTTTGCTATTTGAGGTTATTGCAGAGGATTGGTTTTCTTGGGCTCGCCATCGCTCAGCTTTAGACTCAGCATTCGTTCTTTTTGGGTATTGAGGGTCCTCGACATTTCTGAGAGGACCCAAATAGATTCCGGCTCCTAGATACAAGTCAGGCTTATGACTGCGCAATGGTGAGTTGAACCGTTAGCAGCGGAAAAGGTTCGAAAAAGATCAATGATCAATGCCAGTGCTGGGCCGTAGCATTCAGAGAAACTTTGCACAATACATGTCGCAGTCAGAAGCCTATGAGCCATCGGCTTTCTCATCGCGCGCCCTGAATGCCATCATTGCTCAGATATGCAATCCCAGAGGGTCCAAGTACCTAATAATCATATACTTACCCAAAACCAGCACTATATTGGGTACATGGGCCCTTAGGGAATGTCTATGGTTCATCACAAGACACACAAACTTTCAGGTTTTACGGGTGTCTCAGAACCGTGGGTTTGTTCCTTGCAAATTCTCGGATGCAGAATGTCGTATCAGGGGGATATTCAGGGCAGCCACATCTCCATGCGAATATAGAGGTGATGTAGGTCTGGGGTGCTGATGCGTTTAAGGCAATTGCAGGAGGGGAGCAGGACATAGGGATCTAACATAAGCCTTAGATACTTCTTGCATATGTCCCATATACCCCCTGGAAACTCTTTTAACGCCCCTCCTGTAGTTAATGTTAAATACACCCCAGGAACGAGATCCTAAACTTACTGGTTCATAATAGGGAATAAGGGAACATATATCTGAGAATGATGTAGGGATTCTGTAGTTGCGTTCCGATCTTCCCTAACCCTAAACCCTAAACCCTGAATCCTAAACTTCCCTACTAAGAACCAGTAGGTGGAACATAGCACGCAGGTTCGCGCAGACCTTGTTGCTGGACTCACAGTGCGGGCCTAAGGAGAGGGTTCGGGAGCGCAGGGTCCTATTCTTGAGGATCTGAGCTATAATCTAATCTCCTTAAAGCGGGTTATGTAGGGGATTATGTCGGGGACCAGTAGGGCTCATGAAGGGGGAATACTAGGATACGGTTGATGGATGAAATCTTGCACCACTTAGGGGCTCTGAATTTTGTAATTCCTAGGACTTTAGGGACTCAAGGTGGTGCAAGATTTCCTCCATCAACAGTATGAGCATACCCTATAATTGCCTTCAGCTATTCCAAGCTAGCTTTGATTGAGGATCGTGGGCCAGCGGGGTTTTAGGGTTTCTGGGTTTGGGGTTTAAGGTTTTAGGGGACCCTAAACCCCAAAACTGCGTAAGGTCTGGTAGGGGGCACATGACCCTGAGGGTCCAAGTACCCAGTAATCATATACTTTTCTCCACAGCCTGTGCTGGAATTACGGATACCTAAAACCGAAGTACCTAATTATTGTTTACTTGGACCCTACACCCTAAACCCTATATACCCGGATATATACCCTGACATATCCTATATGTCCCTATATATATATATATATCCCCTTTGAAGGGACCTAATTATTAGACATGTGGACCCTCTGGGTGACTTAGACATAATTCCGCTGCTTGACCAAGACATCCGCATCCAATCATAGTCTACTTTCCCCTAATTCCCTATTAGTTTAGGTAAAAGTAGCCCATTATTTTGGGTACCCGGGCTTTCTAGGTTTTGCTTACAGATTCCTGGGGATTCTATCGTTATGGGGGCAATTCAGGGGGATGCTAGGGGTTTAGATTATCGCTCGTGTGCAGTACACGGTTTGCGGTTCAGAGGGTGCCGATCCCTAGCCATTCCAGGCATTCCCACGCTGCACGTGTTCCGTACCATTTCAGGGTTTAGGGTCATTTAGGGTCTAGGGTTTCGGGGCTAGGGGCCCTAAACCCTGAACCCTACCCTCAAATCAGCATAACATGGAAGTTTCTCATGACAATCTTTGCAGCCAGGGAAGCGGGAATCTGGAAGTTATCAAAAGATGTTGTGCCTGACTTTCAAAGACCTGTAGTCCCCCTCAAGTAGGTAGAATCTGGGGTATATGAGGGTCATATTTTGATATTGAACAGTTCCGATAGTCTGGTCAGGTAAGGTGGGTGACTCCATAGTCTATGTAGTTCAGGGGGACTATATTGCGAGAATTTTGTTTTCAGATCGCCCTAGCAGCCTAAAGAAGCAGCAATGGTTTAGGGCTTAAAAAGGATTTAATGAAGCTCAGCATAGAGACAGGCCTGCGACTATCTTGAACCATGTCTCAGTGTGCTAAACCCTATATATAAGCCCTGAGCACCCAGAACCCAAACTGCCAGAACCCTGAGCCAAGAATCCTTATGCGCAGTTTTAGGACCTGGGCAGGACCCACCCCAAAAGCCCATGTACCCAATGATTAGGTACTTGGGTTCGGGGTAATAGTGAGTATATTACTGGTTTTGGGGAAAAATCCTGTTATTGGGTACTTGGACCCTTAGGGTATAGTACCCTAAACCCTCAAACCCTAAAACCCTAAACCCTAAACTCTACAACCCTTACCCCTAAACCCTGAAGCCCTTTTTGTTCATATCAGGTGGGAGTGATGGTGATCCCTCAGAGCATGTCGTACGGAGCCATTGCAGGCCACCTGAGATATATTTAATCTGAGCTCCTTAAAGCGGGCCTTAGGGTTCAGGGTCAAGGGCTTGGGGTTAAGGGTTTAGGGTTTGGGCGGGGTTTAGGGTTTAGGTTTGGAGGTTTAGGGCCTAGGGTTGTATAGGTGATTGCTCTAGGGCTTAGTAAAGGGGATACTAGGAGTTGAGACAACGGCTCACATAGCTGTTGAAGCATCAGTAGTCACGGTTGACATTTTGAATTAGCAAGACCCTTTTATACCCTAGTTCTTTCTAATTATGGGAGTTGGTACAAGAAGGTCATGTAGACTTTTTGGTGCTCAGAGTAAGAATGCAGACTCTCTCTCTCTCTCTCTCTCTCTCTGTATTCCGTGTATGAGCTATAGTCTAAACTCACTCCTAGTATCCCCTTTGCTAAGCCCTATAATATGCCCCTAAAACGTCCCCTATGTAAACACCTTTCAAGGAGTTTAGACTATAGCTCATATAACTATGGCATAGTATGCCCCCCTAGCCCAGGTCTCATTTAGTGACCCCAGTCAATCCCCACAGGAGGTATCTAGGTTTAGAGTTTAGGGTTTAGGGCCCGGATATGAAGGCCAGCTTCCGTGTTGTTTGGCACTGCCTCCTCTATCCGATTCTGCATTTCATTTTTCAAACTCAGGCCCCTAGACTCAGACCCCTGGAATTCTTTTTAGGAGGCCATATATCCTATGCAAACCCTAAACCCTAAACCCAAACCCCAAATTCAAAACAAATTTCTGGTTCAACGCGCGTTTGCACTGGCTATATCAGCTCTTTTGCTACCCAGGGTTCAATTGGGGTGTAGGTCGTGTTTTTGGGGGTTTAGGGTTTAGGGTATGACTTTCTGGGGTCAAGGTTTAGGGGTCCAGGGTTGAAGGCAGGAATCTTGTGGTTCGGGCTTTGAAGTCCATGTTTGAAGGTTGTTGTTCTGTGTTGCGCCACCCTAAACTCTAAGTCCTAAAGCCTACCCCCCAAAACCGTGTTGGGGCTTCGGTTTTCAATTTCAGTTCTGGAGGCCTCAAGGGTTGTCTGGTTCCTGCGGACACCAGAACCCTAAACCCTGAAACCCCTAAAACCCAAAATCCTAAACCCTAAAAACCTCAAACAATAAACCCTAACGACCCTAAAGCCTAAGACCCTAAACCCTACAGCCAGTGTGGCACGGGTCAGAGTTGATTCCATCTAGAATTAGGATGTCCTACAGGGGGGTTAGTCCACCCTAGTAGTCCCAGGTTTAGGGTGTAGGGTTTAGGGTTTACTCCCTAAGCTTTCTTAAGTTTGTCAAGTCTCCCTAGTACCCTCCCCCCCTTGAGCCACCCCCCCCCCCTTAAGGATCCCATGTCTCGAAGTCAGAGATGCCCGGTGTCCAGCTTCAGGTTTAACATGTGTACTATAGTTAGGGCTTAGGGGTATTTTAGGGTTTAGGGTTTAGGGTTCAGGGTTTAGGGTTTTGGGTTCAGGGTAACTAGAGCCTAAGCTCCTTAAAAGGTTCTTCAAGGGGATTATATAGGGGACTACTATACGGGTTATTGAGGGGGAGACTCCTATGGATACCTAAAGCATAAACCCTAAACTAGTTTAGACTGTGGCCCATTTTAGGGTTGAAGTTTAGCAGGATGCACACACCTCACTGGAGCTCAGGAAACGATTGGCGGAGTAAGTGCAGCCTAGGATGCGGATGCATACGGGCTTGGGTAAGGTTTAGGGTTTAGGCCCGAAATCCTAAACCCTAAACCTTAAACCCTAAAGCCTAAATCATGAATCATTGCAGGAATCCACTGCTGCACTCCATCTCATGAACCCGTAAGCCCTGAACCCAAAGCCATAATTACGTAGAAGCAGAAGCTTCCTCTTTCATGTCCATGTCAAAGCCCGCAATCCTAAATCCCTATATGAGCTATAGTCTAAACTCTCTTCAAAAGGAGGTTATATAGGGGAGTATATAGGGGAATATTACAGGGGTGATGAAGGTGCATACTAGGATGCAGTTTGATGCCAAGCGCGTCAGGGCTTCCATACATCAACGGGATGTACTCTGCATGTGCTGGAGTCTCAGTTGTTGGTCAGGAGCAATAAGCAGCCTGATAAGAGGGGTTATGCAGATTATAGTCTTAGTAGGGGCTATCGGGATTATACCTTCTAGGAGGTGGCTACAAGTGGGTTGGATATGATATCGCTATCGATTTGTGGCTGAGTTTTTGTTGTTGACTCGCAGTTGATGGCACTTGCTGGAGTAGGTTGCTGGAGGGCTACTGGGAGGTTCATGGGAATCAAAATCACGTGGTTTGTGTATATAGATATGTAGAGATTGAGGGGTTAATGCTTATGCCCTACTTGTAAAAGTACTTGTAACCCTTGTGGAGGCCCTTCAAATCCTCCGATATGGTCTCGGGGTAGTAATTTTTGCGGTAAACCCAAACCCTAAACTAAACTGAACAATTACATGTGGCTTATGATATCCATGAACCTCAGGCAGTCCCTGACAACTCCCTGCCCCTGAAGGCCACTTGCAGCTTCACACAGTATGGGGTTTAGGGTGCAGGGTTTACGGTATAAGTTATGAGAATCCCAGCTCAGGACATGACTAGGGTCTAGAGGTGTCCCACACACAAACGAGTCTAAGCCGCATGTATATGTGTGCTTTAACGCTCGTAGCACTACTACTTAGACCCCACCTGCACTTCCTTAGCAACCTCCAATTGAGGTCTAACTATCCAGCAATCAGAACAAAGACCCTCTAAACCAGGACCCAATTAAAGTCATATGATACTTATGGGGTCAAAACTTTGGGTGCTGAGCTTACCAGAACCTTCTTGTGATAGTCACCTGGTGGTAGCAGGAATTCACAGGCAGATCTTGCTGTCTATAAGCCTATACATAGACAGTGTGCATGTGTGTATACATATATACACACCTATTGAAGTATGTATCCCTAAACCCTAAACCTAAACCCTATATGTTTTTTATTACAAAGTGTTGATGGAGCAAATCCTCCACCAATACAAGGACTTGCCGAAGGTAAGGATCCTCAGATGAACAATCGTCTAAACTCCTAGTATCCCCCTTTAATAACCCTATAATATAGGGTCTAGGGTTTAGGGTTAAGGGTCTAAACAGCTCCCCTAATAAACCCTATGATATAAGGTTTAGGGTTTAGGGTCTAAACTCCAAGTATCCCCCTTAATAACCTCTATAATAAGACTCCCCATATAGCTCCGTATATGAGCCCCCCTTAAGGAGTTTAGACTATAGCTCAAATGGTGCAAGACCTAAACCATCAGCAGTGTTCTGTATGCGTGCCTATCGGGCCCTGGACCCTGAACCTCAAAACCTTATTATGTTCAGGGTTTAGGGTTTCGGGTTTAGGGTTTAGGGTTGTGGCCCTCAACCCCTACCCTAAATTCTGCTTTTCTATGAGCCTCCCAGGTTCCAACCATCATTTACGCATTCTTCGGACAGAGCCGACAACTTGCCGTGGGCCCTGTTGCCATGGCGCGCCCCTGAGAGAACCCGAAGGGTCTTAGGGTTTAGGGTTTAGGGTTAGGGTTTAGGGTATAGACTCCCCCTGGAACAGTTCCCAATAACCCTAAGGCAGGGTTTAGGGTTTAGGGTTTAGGGTGCCCTAATCATATACTTGCCCCAAACCTGTACTAGAATTATTTTAACCCTAATCCCAGGTATATACCTAGCTATTGGGTACATGGACCCTTAGGGGAAGCGCTTGGGGGTATGATTTGTTGTTATAGCGCGTAATTTGCAGGGCTTAGACTTGAAGGTTTAGAGCTTAGGGTTTAGGGTTTAGGGTCCATGTACCCAATAAGTTCGGGTTTAGGGGTTTATGCAAGTAGTCATGAGGGTTTAGGGTTGAGGTAGGATTAAGGACGTCTGCATGTTCAGATAAAGGCTGAGGACGAGGGACGAGGCGTGGCCAGACTTGAGGACTAAGGACTTTTGGAGGGACCCCTAGTAGGGACCCTTGTAGCTTATGGGGGTTAATATGGGATTACCTAGGGATATATAGGGGTTATATAATGACTATACAAGGGTTAGGGGTCGCTCCTAAAGTCCCTAGATACTGTAAAGAGCATATCTTACGCCTACAAGCATCGCCAAAAACTACCGTGCAGAGGAAACGAGCATGGCATAAGATAGACAAGACGACAGTCAAGGAAGAGCAACACGTCTCAGACTGGATGGTTTGAGTCCCACCATGCCAGGAAAATGCGCTGACCTTAAGGCCTAAACCTTAATCCCAAACCCCTAAACCCTACATGTATATTGTATATGTATGAGCCGGTATATATATATATACTTACTATGTAACCCCTGTTTGTCTACACTGCACCCCGCCGTCGCTCGTCAGGTTTCTCTTCTCATAGAAGCCGGTCTGAACGGCAGTCTTGGCCCCGCTTCTTGCCTCAGAGTTCAGGGTTCATAGGGATTATCTAGGGTTACATGGGCTTTTATGGGCGTATCTCGCGTGATGTAGGTTTATCAAGGTTTTAGGTAAATAGGGCTATAAAGGTTTTAGAGTTGAGGGTTGAGGGTTTATTGCTTCAGGCTTGGTGTTTATGTGGGTTTAGGGTTTAGGGTTCAGGGGCCTCGGGTTGAGAGCTCAGGGCTTAGGGCTGAGGGCTTGGGTTTAATATAGGGGCCTAAATAATTACCAACATTATGGTTCCATATTCCTCGTATAATTCTGGTCTATGGTACCTCATATGGACCTCAAAATGATGTTGGTAAGTATTCAGGCCCCTGTAGTAGTTTAGTTTATGGGTTTATAGGCTTTACATTTCATCAGGGGGGTCAGGGTGAGTGCTCCGAGCTTGGAGTGGGTCATATGGACTTAGACACCTTTATACCTAAATCCTTAAGCCACTAACCTTAAACCCTAAGCCTTTAATCCTAAACCTTAAACCCCGAAGCCTAAACACTAAACCATAAACCCTAAACCCTAAACTTTATCCCTAAGCTCTAAACCTTAGACCCTAAACTTGAAACCTTAAACCGTAAACATAAGACCCTAAACCCCAAACCTTAAACCCTATGATCCTGAAACCCTAAAACACTATTAGAGATACAGTCCTGTAGGTCAGGTGTTGTGCGTTGGGTTTTCTAGAGTTTCTGTTCTATCGGGTAGTTTCGTGGATACCTGGACCCTGATGTCCTTCCTTTTTTGGGGATCTCTCCTACGTATTCATTGGGTATATTCCAAAAGGTAGGACATCAAGGTTTGAGGTAGCTATACCTGAAGTTGAAGGGGAATTCGGGGGCGAGCAGAGGCAGTCTTTACTTTTGCTCCCTGGTTTGGGGCGTGGGGTCGGGGCCGTTAAGGAGACGGCTTCCAGAGCTGACTTGAAAAACAGCGCCGGCTGAGTTCGGAGTTGTCTTTTGGCTGTTGATTGCAGCTCTTTTACATTCTATGCATATCACCACTCTTAGCCAGCCATCCTACTCATATCCCCACTCTTCGCAATAGAGGAATCTCCACGTCTTGAACATTGCTTTGCATTTGTGTTTCCCCCACGTCCCTCGTCATGGTAAGGATACAGCTTGATCATGAAGTACTTCCGCAAGCAGGGTAGGCCTAACGTCCCAAGCCTGAAGCCATGAACTTACCAAAACAATAACCCTAAACCCAGTGGACACGGCCTCCTGAGGAGTGTGATGTGCCAGGGAAGGCGCAGTATGAGGCCTGCGAGGGAAAACTAGTTCTCCTCTTGTTTTAGACATAGGGTTTAGGAACCTTAAACCCCAAACCCTTAACACCATAAACCCTGAATGCTAGGCTCTAGTGTGGAAGGAAGCAATCCACAGTAACATTTTTGCGCAGCTGTTCGCCGAGCATCGCCATGAGCCTGACTTGTTTGTTCCATTTCTGCAACCAGACTTTGTCTAGCTATATGACTACTACTATATGCACAAGATACCCCAGGCCCCTGTTCCGATCCTTCGCGGCAGAAATCCGGCTTCCATTTTGCATTCCGTGTTTGTTTACATCAGGTTTGCTACTAATTCTACTATTCTGCTGATCTTGCCTCTATACCCTAATCCCTGTATGTCTTCATGCTACAAAAGAACCTCCACTCTATTTATCTTTAGACCGTCGATCATCTTCTGGTAGGTTTCTGCCCAAACTACCGAAGGTTGATCAATACCATCCTACCGCACACACATGGAACCCAATATGTGGACCTACATCGACAACTGTGGCCCTAAGAAGAAGGAGCTGTATGAGCTATAGTCTAAACTCCTAGTACTCTGCTTTAATAACCCCTATGGTAGTCCCCTATATAAGCCCCTATATAACCCCTTTGTAAGGAGTTTAGACTCTAGCTCATATAGGATTCCCTATCAGTTTAGGCTAGGGTAAGGACAGGGCCCATCGCCTTGGCTTAGTTCCTTTGGGGGTTTTGAAGGGCTACCTAGAGTAACCTAGCACCTTACCAAACAATATGCCAAAATGATAGGACCCTAAACCCTAACCCCCAAACCCTAAACAATATTCCCTAAATCCTAAACCCTACGGCTTCGGGTGTAGGGATTGTTTTCTGTAGGTTGCATGTCTCACACATACCGAACACCCGGAAACAGGATCTCCTTGCAAACAAGGTCTCAGACGGCATCTCTGCCTCGTCCTCCCCCAAGGTTGAGGGGTTATATAGGGGCTTATATAGGGGACTACCATAGGGGTTATTAAGCAAAGTACTAGGATTTTAGACTATAGCTCATATAGGATACCCTCACCCTGCACCAGAAGCCGTTCCAGTATTAATCCTCTCCTCCTCATGATAATGAACATTCTCCGCAGTATATAATGGGGGGGGGGTTCTTACTATTAGGGTCCAAGTACCTAGCAATCATATACTTCTCCAAGACCTGCACTCTAGTTACTATTGCCCAAAACTCAGGTAATTGGTTACTTGGACAGTAAACCCTGTATACCCTTATATACCCCCATGTATCCCTATATATTCCCTATCAAGAAATCTGATTATTCGGTACTTGGACCCTCTGGGTTAGCAGGGAGAGGGTATTAATCCGTAAGCCTTAAAACCTAAATCGATTCGAAGCTGGCGAGGTTTGCACCGCTGAGTATGTTGGCCTTGCCTGTCTGGCAGCTGCTCTTGTCGGCGCCATGCAGGCTCATTTTTCTAAATCATGACAGGGTTGAGGGTTTAGGCAGATGAATATCCCTTCTTTTCACTTCTGAGCCCTTAAACCCTAAGCCCTAAAACCCTAAACCCTAAGCCCTGACTACGTACTCAGACCTAGAGCTCTGCATGCGGACGCGTTGCTTTGGATACTGCCCCCACCTCAGTATCCCAGCTCTTCAAGAATTGCCTGAAAAAGGAACAGTAGCGATAAGCAACGCCAGGTTCCCCTAGCCCCACACCTTGGAGGAGCCGTGGGATCATGTTGAGTGTCGGGCTGTGAATATTTGCGTTTCAGGCTTGGAAACCAGCACAGCGCATGACAAGCACGCGCTTTGTTCCATCACCTTGACACTTTGTTCGATCACCCTGTCACGGCAGCAGAACAGCACCGCAGCGAACTGGACATTTTTGAGGCCCAACAAGCGCAGAGATCTTATGCCTGAGTAGGGAATAGTGAATAGGGGAGTAGATTATATAGGGATAACGGAAAAGAAAAAAACTACTACATCATAGTAGGTTTTTCCCTAAATGTCAACAGAGTCCACTCACAAGCTGCTAACCAATAGCCCTGTAGGCCCAGACCATCAATTCAAACAAGCTTTCAACCTCAGCCGGCGGATCCCCCAAACTCGTATACTCAGGGTTTAGGGGATTTAGGGTTAAGGGATTTAGGGTTTAGGGATATAGGGTTTAGGGATTTAAGGCTCAAGGTCAAGGGAGTTCAGCGTTGCTATGAAGCTCAACTATTCAAGTCAAGGCCCTCGACCATTCAAGTCCTAAACCAAACGACCCTAGGGTTTAGGGGCTTAAGGTGTAGGGTCTAGGGGTCACTTTCCGAATATGTACAGATCTACCCGAAGGCCTTATAAGTCATATCTCCCCGTGCCCAAAACCATTACAATGATAGTATTTGGCACCGAGGATCCCAATAGTTGGGTACTTGGACCCTTCCCTCCCCCCTGTATAACCCCTCCGCAACCCCATTGTTGGGGTACTTTTACCCTTACGCTCTGAAGCCTACCTATGGATCCCCCAAGTACCCTCCATAGAGCCCAAATACCCACAAACGGGACCTACGAAGATACCTTTCAAGGGTACCTGGGCGATCCTGGTAAACCACGGACCCCTTAACTCCCAAAATAAACCCAGTGGCCATTACATGTTTGACTTCTTTCGCACTTGATTCTTCATCATCAAGATGGAATCCCTATAAGACCCGTTGTACAAGCTGCAAACCCTGAAACCTAGAGCCTAAAGTCTCACCCTCATCGCCGAATTCACCAGTGGCAGTCTTGCCAAAGGCACCTTCGGAAGGCATTGCTGCCCCCGAACTCCAAGCGAGACCTTCTGTGGAGCAGGCGTACCGCCGCAGCCTGATGTGCCAAGACCTCCTATTTTGGGCAAGACATTGATGCCTCCACCAGCACCTCCACCAAGCCCTGCACGAGAGGATCATGTGGTCGAAGTCTCCGAGGAACAGGCATCTGGGATGGGGTGCATCTCAACCAGCCAGAAGTGCAGGATGAGCTGTCCGCAGAGGCTGCGGGCAAACACGGGTATGCGAAATCTTGGCTGTCCAGCAACATGTCTCGGACCGGGGTAAGTGCAATGAAGTGCGTGATTGTGTCCATCAGGCGAGTCATGCTCAACCCTACAGCCTAAAATCTAAACTCTAAATCATAAACCCTAAACCCTAAGCCCTGAAGAAAGGGATTCTGTAATCCACTATAGAACCCCTTTGTACTCTAAAACCTGAACCCCGAAACCCTCAACCCTAAAAAGTAGCTTCCATGTTCTTTTCCGTTATCCCCCTATAGCCCCTATAAAAAACTGTATAAAACAGCTAGACGAAGGTAAAGCCCTAAATCCTAAAACCTAAAGCCCTCAAGCCCAGGATAAAAAGAAATTGCATTCTCGTCCACCCCTTTGAAGGATCTCTCAGCAATAAACATTCATCCTTCTGGCCCACAGCTTGGCATTGGTGGCGCGGCTGGGCGCTTCCTGGCCGCCCCAAGACCGTTTCTGTGCCAAAAGACCGTGTCAGTACCAAAAGATAAATCCGGCCAAAACCCGCTCAAAAACCTTCGACACGAACCCTATACAACTTCTAGCTAACCCTAAACCCTCAAAGTATGTAAAAAATAGGCCTGAACCCATAATAACAGCCATAAAGGCCATTATTTTACATACTTTTGGGGTCCGGGTAACCCTAAACCCTAAAGCCCTCACTCTAAATCCTGAACCCTAAATCCAACGCCCCAGATTGCGGCGAGCCTGCTGAAGTTGGGCTTCCTCGTCACTTTCCTTGGCCATCCTGTTCTGCGCCCAGCTTGGGATTCTATGGGTTTAGGGTTTGGGGTTTAGGGTTTAGGATTTAGGGTTTGAGGTTTAGGGTTAGAGTGGGTTATATAGGGGGGTATAGAACCTAAACTCCTTGAAGGGGGTCATATAGGGTTTAGGGTTCAGGAAGCGCACGAAGGGCGTTATATAGGGGATTATAGAACCCCTGTATGTAGGGTTTAGGTTTTAGGGGTCTAAACTCCTTCAAGGGGGTTATCTAGGGGAGTGCTACATAGGGGTTACTGAAGGGGATACTTGGAGTTTAGACTTTGGCACATACGGGCTTATAAATGATTATATAGGGATATTGAGATACATCTATGTATTATATATATATATATATCTACACATGGTTTTTCAGGGTTATGTAGGGATGCATAGGGGTATAAAGGGTTGAGAGTTGAGGTTTTGGATTTGGGGTACAGGGTCAGGATTTTCAGGGTTTGGGGCTTGCTATTCCCAGTTCCCAATTTCTGTTCTGAACTAATGCTTCATATTGGGTGTTTCCCAAAATTAGGGGTACCTTGGGGGGAAGGGGTCAGCTAGAATAAGAATTATAGTATTTGGGGGAGGGGGGGGGATTGTCTATATTGGAGTACCCTAATTTGGGGAGGTTATCATATTCCTCATCGGGCTTTAGAGATAAGATTTGTGTTCCTCATGGGGTTGTAATAGAAGAAAAATTCGCGAGCTTGATTTTGAACACGCCCTAGTGATACTTTGCTTGTCATGTGAGTGCTGGCCGACATTGGCATGCATGCAGCTCTCTGACGACTGCACAGGCATCACCACAAGATGGCTTTTTTATGTGGGGGAGAAGAGAGATGGAAACCGATAAGCACGCTGAACCCTAAAATCGTCCGACATGCCCATTGAAAGTGGGAATTTCAAAATCACACCCCCAAAGCCCTAATCCATTTCCTAAACGGGCAGCACCTAACGCTAAACCTCCGGTGGATAATCTAGGTCTTGCACCATGTAGAACCAACAGTATAGTGTATGTCCTAGTGTGCATGGTATTTAGGGTGGTGTATGCTACACCCTCAACCCTGAACCGTAAATGCAAACCCTGAAGCCTTGTACCAGCCTGTCCCAATAGCCTTCGACATGTACGTATACACACACACACATATATATATATATGTACATGTACATATAGATATTGTCCCCCCCCCCCACCATACACCATACCTTACATGTCCCCATAATTAGATATTAGTTACATAGATCTCCTCTTAGCCTACATAACCCTTTTCAACCCTAGATGTAGCCCTATATCTATATACCCCCAACTATCCGTATATAACCCTAGATGAATTCTATTTCCCCGGTATACCACTATACACGCCTATATAACCTTACAAGGCCGACATATCCCAATTGTATGTAAGTCTACATATCCTAGATATACTGATATACTGTAGAAGGCACCCCTAATTTTGGGAACCTTGCATGTCGCACTACATTTATGTACACATATATATACGCATATATACACATATGTCTATATATACATACACATATATACATATACATATATATATATACACACACATATATACACATACGTATATATATATATACATTTCCCTGTAAACACCAGCTTGAGGTCATTAGCGGCTTCACCAGTGGCGCAGCCATCATCATTGGCCTGAGCCAGCTGAAGCACCCCGGGGCTTGAGGGATTTGAAGATAGTCTGGGTTGGACTTAAATTAAGTTGCCATAATGGGTATATATAGTAAATAATAGGGTTTCCCCAATATAGTAACTTAAATTGAGTTCCTTAACAGCAACCCAGTAGTTTTGATTGTGATTACTTCGATCTGCTAATACAAAGCCTCCTTTTCAGCCACAAAGAAACATCTCAATCGGTCCCTCAAACCGGCCCAAAACACCAAACCTCGATATGAGTTTCAGTGACATTCATTCTTGTCAGGGCCAGGTAGGTTTAGGCTTTAGGTTTTGGGCTTCTACCGGATGATGATTGCCCAAAAGCTAGTTCCACTTTCAAATTTCAAGTTAAATCCTAAACCCTAAACCCTAAAACATAAGCTTCACTCGACTGGGGCCTGTCCTTGTTGGGTGATGTTGCCTTAAGGACCCAAACTATCTACTAATCTTAGACTCCCCAAGCATCGAAGACCAGTAATACGCAGTAGGGTAAAGGGTTTAGGGCTTAAGAACCTCAAAGTACATGATTATTGTATGATGAGCCTTCAGGGTTGGCATGAAGGATGAGAAGTTGTATTTTGGGCTTGCTGCTCACATGTTCTTGAAGGGCCAACTCCATGACAAGTAATCAACTGGGTGGTTGTTAAGGAGCTTAGAATTGATTTACCATAATGGGTATAAATGGTAAATTTCGGGGTTTAGGCTTCAGGCTTCAATAATTGGGCTTCCCCAATATGCTAACTTAGGTTAAGTTCCTTAACAACAACCCAGTCAAAACAGCCAGTGTGAACGACGAGACGGTTTGCAGATCCACAGTAGCCCACTGGGCCCGAAAACTCGAAAGAGGGCCTTCTGCTGGTAACAAATTTCCCCAAATGGCACCATTGCATGGGTAGTTCCCAAGATTATGGGACCCTTTTGGGTATAGAATATATTACGGCACCTCATATTTAGGGGTACCAAAATAGGACCTTAATTTGGGGAACTACCCACATATTGGTCAACCCAAAGTTCTGACGGGGTGGGGAGGGTGGTCGAGGTTCATTACTGTAGGTCAGGGCATTACGTAATCTACGTAGCCGACGGAGCTGGCTGACCCCGGACAAACATGCAAGTCCCAATGCCTTGGGTACTGCTCCCACTCAGTATATCAGTTGTTCCCTACTCCCACTTACCTAAATAGTAGCCTACTGGGCTATGTTAAGCCCGGTGCCCATTATTTAGGTAACTCAAAGCCCTAAGGTATAATATGACATAAGTATATAGCCCTGAAAATTGCCCCTTTCATAGACTGGTATTGTGGGGGCAGTCCCCAAACCAATCCCCAACCCTAAACCCTAAGCCCAATACCCGAAACGTTCAGAGTTTGGTTTAGGGCTTTGGGTCCAGGGTAGTATGGCTGACGTGAAGTCTCAGAACATTCCGCAAGCCTTGAATGGCGAAGCCCTAGACCATACAGAACACTCTGAGGTCTAGATTTCAGCACCCCTAAACCCTAAACCCTAAACCCTAAACCCTGCTTTACATAAGCTGCGAGCCGTAACCAATCCAAATTCGAATGAAGCCCCGAATCCTACCTACACACCTCGAGAAGGAAGACCCAAACCCTCCTGGTTTAGGGTTTAGGGTTTAGGGTGGGCCGGATCCCTGAGCCCTGCAATCGTTTTATCCTTAGTCCCGCTAAATTGCAGTTTCCATGTTATTTTCCAATATTCCAATAGAACCCCAACTTACAAACCCTAAGCCCTATGTATTAACCATCTACCCACTCCAAGCCATACTGGCATATTTTACCCATCCCCCAATAATGCCCTAAACCCTAAACCCTGAAGGCACATGCTGGGCTTCGACATCCCAAAGTCTCAGTATATCTACGACACAGTGATCAATGCCAGGGCCCGAGGGAAGATTTAGAGAAAGTTGGTGGTTTAGGGTACAAGAATTAGGGCATTGGGTTTAGGGTATAGGGTTTAGCGTATAGGGCTCCGGGTTTAGGGTTCAGGGGCTTTCAGGCTTATAATCTGTTAGGGTTTTGGGTAGCCCTAAGCCCGAATACGCATGTATATCTTGGTGGTTCAAGGCAAGATTTCGTCTGCATAGAACCTGTCGCTTTGCAAAGACAGTTGCTTTGCAGTACGGACTTCTCTGCAGATCGCACCAGTCCAAGTGGTCGTGGAAGTAATCAGGCAGATCCCTAGGGACGCGGGACAGACCCTCTGAGTAATCTCTAGGCTCCCTGCGAAGTACCTTTCAAGTGTGTATTGTTTGAGGTTCTCCTAGGAATAAACCCTACAGCCCAAACTCTAAGTAAGTAGAATCACCACAGCCTCTGCAGCTCAGACATCGGTCATAGCAATTGTAGTACGTACAGGTTTTGGGCAAGTACATGGTTATTAGGTATTGCACGCATTAGGGCATTAGGGAAATAAACGCTCAGCAGGCCTTTGACTAGAACTACGTCAAGCCTAATTACTGCTGATGGATGAAAACCTCCACCACCTTCTGTAGCTTTATCTCAATAATTTCTGTATTTTGGGCATTTCTGCTCTCAAGGCCCTGTTGTATCCCTAGAACATTATGGAGAATCAGACGGATTAGAAGTGGAAGCTGAAATGGAAACTGGGATGATATAGTGGCTTGTAATGTTTCGGGCTAGGTGGGGGAAGCCCACGTTTCAATTAGGGTTTAGAGTTTAAAGTATCATCCTAAGTCCCTCATATCTATCGTTATAGCTAACCTCCACATTTCGTAATATACCTGCGGCGTTAAGAGCTCAAGCCCCTATACTCTCATGATCCCCAATAACCCAACTACCATCCCTAGAGCCAAACATTTCCAGCATTAGGACCTACATAGATCCCCCAAAGGGGTACTTCCAGGGAGGGGGTTTCTGGGAGGAAAGCCCCGGCTGGGAGAAAAGACCCGGCATGAAGGTTTAGAGGTTGCTTTCAGAAAGGCATTAAGGATTTGGGCCCCTTCACTAGACCCTAAACACTAAAGCTTGAACCCCGGACCCTAAATTCTGAACCTTGAATTCTAAACCCTAAACCCTGAACCCTGAACCCTAAACCCTAAACCCTATCCAGTCCGTGCGACGGATGGTGCGCCTAGGTGGCCATGAACATCCAAGAAACGAAGCCGAACCTTGGCTGTTAGGGTTTGGGGTTTAGGGTACAAGGTTGAGGGTATAGAGGTTAGGGTTTACGTAGGGTATAGGGTTTGGGGTATAGGCTAAGGGTTTAGACTGGATTTTGAAGTCCCAAAATCCCTGAAGGTCCAAATAGAATTTTGCGTTTAATGACAGAAAATTAATTGGAAGAATGAGGGAGAACAACATGGGTTATCGGGGCTATATAGGAAGCTGAGTCCATAAGTAGCCTGCATGAAGTTCAACAATATGACCTGCCTTGGGCTCTTGGGACCTCCTGGGTTGCTGTTAAGGA
>CAJNIZ010001025.1:94007-106333 GCA_905231905.1 Symbiodinium pilosum
TATAATCCAAAATAATCCCTATATAACCCCAATATAACCCCTATATTCCCTGTAGTTTGCATTTTCTTTTCCATTATCCCTATATAACCCCAATATAACCTGCGGTGTTGTCATCCGGGGTGTTTGAGTTGGCCGAGGACTGACTGCAGTTCCAATGTCAGTTGTGCTGTTTATCTTCATTTGAGCTATTGTCTAAACTCCTTAAGGGGGGTTATATAGGGGATTATATAGGGAACTACTATAGGGGTTATTAAGGGGGATACTAGGAGTTTAGACTATGGCTCATTTAGACCTACAATTGATCTTCATGTACGATTTGCGGGCAGTAGAATCTGAACATTGTTGCGGAGGATCAGGACTGTATTCTCCAGACTCATGCTTTGGGGTGTAGCTTGCCAACTTCATTTTGCATGCCTAATCATCCTCAGCCTTGGCATCCCTCTTTTGTTGTTCAAGGCCTTGCCGCCTGCTGCAATCGCAGCAAGGAACTAGACTAGAAGACATTACCGCGTAGGCCTCTAAGTCCTGACAAAGCCAGACTCCCACGCCCGCAGCCGCAAATCCTAAACCCTTCACATCCCGTGATCTCAGCGCCAACCCCACACAAAATCTTAACAACTTGCATCAAACTATTAGGATGCCACTTCTCCTGGGTTTCCTCTGGCTGGCCTACCTGATCAGCAACAAGCTGATAGCCTCAAAGCGCCACGGGCATGTTCAGAGTTCAGGCTTTAGGGCTTTAGGGTTCAGGAATTGCGGCTAAACCCTAAAGCCTCAGTTTCCATGTTCTTTTCCTTTATCCCTAGGGTCTAGGGTTTAGGTTTGAGGCTTCAGGGTTCAGGGATTTCAGTTAGGCTTTAGAGTCAAGGCGTTGGATATAGGATTAGGGGCCTGTATGAAGAGCTTAGGCCTTACTCTCAGGGTTTAGTGTTTAGGGTTTAGGGCCTGCAAAGGTTTAATCTGATTTTGAGGTATCTTTTCTGATTTTCTTGTCCTCCTCAGCATCATCCCGTCTTTTTGAACCGCATGTTTTTCAAGATGCCTGCTGAGTATCATCTCCCTGGAGCTCCAAGTCTGTAGATACACCCACGTTTGCTCCCTCAACCCTAAACCCGACCTACTTTGAGCTATGTGGATCCGTATGGCTTGGGCATGGTGGATCCCTATAGCAGCACTCGTATTTACCTTAGGGTTGTAGGGATTAGGGTCTAAGGTTCAGGTTTAGGGTTTATGCGAACCCTAAACCCTAGCCTAGGGGTCCAAGATCATGTACTTTCCCGAGACCTGTACCACAATTGCCCAATCCTAGGTGCCCAGCATTTGGCCCTGACTTCCACCCCGGTACCAAGCCACAACAGGCCACATCCTATAGTCTTTGAAAACGGAGTACTATGTGGAAAGCGCAGCTATTTCATAGTAGACCTACCCCTAAACCCCACACCCCTTGACCCATGCCATGTCCTGCTTTCGGACGTCTTCACAGTGGGGCCTTGCCTATCACGCATTGGGTCAAAGACACGTTGCAAAGCAAAAATAAACCCCTAGCTAACCCTAGGGCTCCCAGTTACCTAAATACTAGGCTACGGGGCTATGTAACTATAGGTTATACAGAACCCTGTGCCCATTATTTAGGTACCTGGAGCCCCAGAATAATCCTAGTGGAGACCCCTAATTATTAAACCCCCTCTCCTTAATAGGGATTATAATCGGGATCCTCATATTAAGGGCCTTAAAAGGAGGGAGGCTTAAAACCCTAAACCCTAAACCCCAAACCCCAAACCCTAAACCCTAAACCCTAGACCCCAAACCCTAAACCCTAAACCATGGGTCTACAGTACGCTGCGAAGCGAAAGCTGGATGGAGGTACCGCCGGCTGAAGATGCTGGCTCCCATGGGCAGTCGCCTCAGTTGGCAGCAGCGAGGTTTAGGGTTTAGGGTATAGGGTTGGCAGCAGCAAGTGTCGATACTAAGAACCCCGTATGACCTTAGTCTTACTGGCGCTTAAGGGGGAGTGGGGAAGTGAATTTAGCTATCATCATAGATATATATATATATGTATAGATGGTAGTTTCCCAAAATAGGGGGGGGACCCAATTTAGGACCCCAAAATACTACGGTCCTTATTCTAGGGACCCCCAAAAAGGTACCCCCTAATTTTGGGAAACCCCCATATAGGCATTATTCTAGAGATCCACTCCCCCA
This sequence comes from Symbiodinium pilosum, assembly GCA_905231905.1. Classification (NCBI taxonomy): domain Eukaryota; class Dinophyceae; order Suessiales; family Symbiodiniaceae; genus Symbiodinium; species Symbiodinium pilosum. Next base: position 96,210 of record CAJNIZ010001025.1, read on the forward strand.
CTCTGAATTGCTTAAGCACCAGTAAGCAGGAATATAGGGGCCTAAATAATTACCAATAATATGGTTCCATGATCCTTATATAATTATGCTCTATGGCGCCTCAAACGTACTTCAAAATCATATTGGTAATGATTTAGGCCCCTAAACCCTAAACCCTAAACTCAACATGTTATTGGTAATTATTTAGGCCCCTGTAGTATACCCATTCCTAGGTTGAGTTACTCTCAGTGGGCGTCATGCAGCATGTAGACTAGCAGTTGAATGATGGTGACTCAGGCCTAGGGGGGGGTAGGGTTAAGGGTTTAGGGTGTAGGGTTTAGGGTTTAAGTGCTGTAAGAAGTGGGCGTGGGAGATTCCACTTGCCCTTCCTGCGAGAATCTGTATGCATTGTGTTGAGACACTCTCATCAAAGGTTTCTGGACAAGAAAGAGACCCCAAAGCTTCAACCCTAAATCTTCATCACTATGGTAGCTTCCACCCTGCATCCTATATCAGCCCCATATCCTCTGGAAACCGCTTAACACCCCCAAACCCTAGGCGCTTAAGACGGATGCGCATGTGGATAAGGGTTCAGGCTTAGCTGCTTCTTGAGGCACAGATGCTTGATCCCTAAACCCTAAACCCTAAACCCTAACCCTAAACCCTAAACCCTAAACGTTAGGGATCTAAACCGGCCATGAACCTGGAGAGCAAATCCTAACTCCTACTTAGGAGGACCCCTCACCCTGTAATAGTGGTATAATAGGAATATAAGAGGACCCTAATATAATCCTTGTTATCCATAATAGTCACTATTACTGGGTGGGGGGTCCACCTAAACTCCTACAAGCCAAATCCAAAGAATGACGGAACTTCAGAAGGACCCTTGATCAGCTGCGTGGTTGGCACCGTGCTGATTTTCGCGTGCTTCGGCAAGAACTGTCCAGAGGTGTAGTGTTTAGGGTTAGTTTTAGAGGAGGTGTAGGGTTTAGGGTTAGTTCTCTAAAAAAGCGGCTGATAGGCTCAGGGCTTAAGACTTCCTGACAAATTTTTGGAATTAGGCAAAAGAGAATCAGGGACCGACTCTTAGAAGCGTATTGGTTCCAAGGTCGCGTTAGTTAATTATACGAGCCACATTCTAAACTCCTTAAAGAGGGTTATATAGGGCATCATTTAGGGGAGTATTGTAGAGGTTATTAAGGGGGATACTGGGAGTTTTGATTATAGCTCATATAGTACAGTATGTACTTGGAGCTCAAGGTAGTTATACCATCCTCATTGTTGTTCACGTGCAGTCTGTTACTCGGCTCAACCACCAAAAATTCTGCTCGTTTTTCATTTGTGCAGAGCATAGCAAGTTTGAGTCCAGAACACCTAAACCCTAAACCATAAACAACCTTACACGCTAAACCCTGAACCCTCCCCTTCAGCTGCAGCACGAGTTCAGTAGCAGTGCCAGCGTGCCGCGTAAAGAGCGGGATTGCGACATAATTTTTCCATGGGCTGACGCGAACTACCGTGCTGAAACGGTTCTGATGCAGGTTTAAGGTTTAGGGCCCTAAGGATCCAAGTACATGATAATCATATACTTACCCAAAATCTGTACTAAAATCACTATTAACCAAAACCCAAGTACCTAATTATTGGGTACATGGACCCTTAGCGGGGTTGTATCGTTCGGGGACGGAGAACAGCAACATCTTGAGCTGGAGCTTCTGAACAGGGCTCAAAACGCTCTGCTGCACACGTCTTGGGTCATACCAAAAGCATGGTGCGCGTGCGGGAGTGGATTTCTGACTTTATGCCGCTTATGCTACATACAGTATCTTCGTACATATGAAAATGCAGGGTGTAAGTATGCTAGATTGGCTTTTTGTAGCAACTCTTTGTTCGTTGTCGCCCGATTTTTCAAGATCACGGGCAACTGCTCGAGGGGTGCTGTAAAGTAGCATATAATTCTGGGGAGGCATGAAGAAACTCAGTAGAAATTCCCGCTTAAGCCAGAGCACACCCACCCAGGCTATAGATCCCTGACCCTTATGCTTGAGCAGTTTTCAATTTACACCCAACGCTTCAATCCTAATCTCTAAGCTCCAAACCCTGAGATTTCTGGCTTGCATGCAAGCACTCTGCAAGGAGCTCTCAGCACGAATGGGAGATATTGAAGCTTTTTTAGTTGGAGGTTCAATGCGGCAGCAAGGAAAACTTCAAGCTATCACCAGACCGTGGGAGATAGCGGAGAGTCAGTTGGAAAAGAGAATGCAACATCAAATGACATCTGGTAATTTCCCTAAATAGGGGGACCCCAATATAGACCCCAAAATACTATAGTCCTTATTATTTAGACCCCCAAAATGGTACCCCTTATGTTGGATTGTATGGTTACGGAAGAAGCCCAAGTCATAACGAGATTGTCTGCGATAGTTGTGGATCCCTAAGGGTCCAAGGACTCAAATAATAGGGGTTTAGGGTCCAAATACCATTAATATTATAGTATTTGGGCCCTAAAACTTCATTATTTGGGTCCTTGGACCCTTAGGGGATAATTGCAAGGAGATTTGTGTTGTAGTATACCTGCCTGTGTCATGGGCAGTCAGAACTGACCCTAAACTTTAAGCCCTAAGCCCTAGACAGAGCATCTACTCCTGAACCTCCAGGCATTCTTTTGTTCCAATGTGGGGGACCACTGTGACCCCAGGAAAGCTCCTACCCTGAGGCTCTTGGACCTTGTCTGAGAATGGGATTTCAAACCTTAGCCCCAAAGGCCAAACCTTCCCCAAGCCCTAAACTTAAGCCCGAAACAGCGTGGCAGGTGGCCGGACATGAGTGAGAAGTATCATGTGAAGTACGTCTGCACCTGAGATGTCATGCAGGCCTCAGTCAAGGGCAACTGCAGAGGCTAGCTTCATTCGCTATGGGTATATACTTAGACAGATATGGGGGCGTCTCAAAATTAGGGGTACCCGTGAGGACTATAGTATTTGCGGGCCTATATTGGGGTCCCCTATTTAGGGAAACTACCATATGTAGGTATGCGCTGTATACATATATATATATATACATTTACATAAGCTTGTATGCATGTATTGTCACATCCCTTGTGGAAAGCACAGACGTCCTATGTAGCACGTATCTACGACATGTTGGGCTTGCAAGGAAGTGGCTCATTAAGCTGGTGGGAAGCAGGAGTCCGGAATTACAATAGGGTTTAGGGTTTAGGGCATAAGGTTTAGCGTTTAGGGTTTAGGGTTTAGGGCTTCTAGGGTTTAGGGCTTCTAGGGTTTAGGGCTTCTAGGGTTTAGGGCTTCTAGGGTTTAGGGCGTAGGGTTTAGGGGTTAGGGTTTAGGGCTAGACCTGAGGGTTTTGGGGCTACCAGGATTCTTTTGAGTGCCCCTTAACAGGGATCTATGCAGGTGTTAGTTGTGGGTTGTTGGGCTCCATAGGGGTACTTGGGCGGTCTACGTCGGGAAGCGCAGTGTGGTTACCTTCTACTTGTTGTGCAGCAGAATATAGTGTGCAGATGTGGGTCTCACGTTTGGATTATGTAGGGTTCCCATACTGGATGCCAAGAAGTCCCCGTAATTTGCAACGAACCCGCCTGTATTCATGCACTATGAAGCTTCATTGATCTGGGCTTCGTTCCTGAAGAAAATCAAGGGCGAGAAAGGGGATCCTCTAAACCCTAAACCCGTCTTGTAGACTTTTTAGGGATGCTCAATGGGGTTCCACATTAATTCGCGGAAGGGTAGCAGCCCTGGGCGAACTTTTTGAGTATCAATAAAGGTGGCAACGTCAAAGTTTGAAAGGCCCCCTGCCCTGCTTTCAACGGACTTACCACGCATTTTTTTTGGTTTCACATGAGCTTGATGAGGATAATGCCTAGACACAGAACTGAACCGATAAGTGGCGCATGAAGGGTTTTCCTCACAATGGTACCTAAGCTTCAGTTACTGAAGTCCCTACCCCTAACCCCAGTCTACATTTCATGCTCCATGTTCTGTTCCATGTAGATCCACAAGGTCGGGGAGATCCCGTCAGGGCTGTTTCCTATCAGCGTCCGGCGCTTAGACATTGGTGACTCTGTTGTATACAGTTTAGGGTTCAGGGGGTTAGGGGTTTGGGATCTAAAGCTTAGGGCTTGTAGTAGGGCATAGCACAAAAGCTCTACAGAATCCTTGAAGCGTTTCCCCCTGAAGTCGATAGAATATGGCTTCGGGTAAAATATAATAAGATCCCCATATACCCCATGTTCTATCTACTTAAGGGGGACCCCTAAACCCCAAACCCCTAAACCCTAAACCCTAAATTAAATGGTAGTTTCCATTTTCTTTTCCATTATACCAATATAATCCTAATATTACCCCCATCCCCCCCATCCCCATACTCCCCTTCTCATCGTTTTGTATGCTTGGGATGCTTCAGGCTAACTTTGAGAATTTGCCAACTTCGGGTCCCCAAGAGACCTGGGTCCTTCGTCTTACAGGTGTAACCCCTATACAATCCTCATAATATGATACACCCCTCATTGCCTACTAACCTGCAGTAAGTTTGCGGGTGTCCTATGAATGAAGATCTTGAAGCAGGCTTCTTTAAGGGATGTTTGCTGTTCAGGGGTTAGGGTCGCGGGTGTCTTTGATAATCAGGAGTCCCCTTGTGCGGGGCGGTCCCCATAACAAGGATTATAGTATATCGGGGTTTATAATGGAGGTCCCCCTATTCAAGGAAACAGCCACTTCAGTTAAGTTCCCAAAGCTAGGATGCCCTGTTGTTTGCTATGTGTACCCACTATGGCAGCTGAGGTAAAGTTCCTGAACAGCTGCCCAGTAATCCCATCCCCCAAAATAGATATTCCCACAGTGGTATACTGAAACATGTTGGGCATGTTGAAGATTGAGAGGGGTGAGGGGGGAGTGAGTAAATGTTGGGTTTAGGGTTTAGGGTTTAGGGTTTATGGGGATTACTCAATAAACCCTGGAACCTAAAATATTTGCATCGCTTTATTTGTGCGATCTTCCCAGAAGGAGCCAATCACCTTCTTACCATCCTAATATGGTCCTAAGGGTCTTTTTTTTATAAGGGATGTCTAGGGTTTAGGGTTAGGGTATCCGCTTTTCAGACTTGCCTCCATATCAGCTTTTTGGTAGGGGATGTGGACCTACTTGCCGATCCCCAAAACATTAGTTTTGGAGCCTGTATAGCTATCATCCTTATGCGTTTAAAATCGTCATATATCTACGGTTAGCATACAACCTGTAACCTAGAAGCCTGCGTACAATAGTTACCGATACTATTCATTTTAAATCTTCGTATATGAAGAGTAAAACTTACCCCAGATCCCGATGTCCGTTATTCTTGCCACTACATGGGATGCTTCACCCCCGACGGTCTACAAGCGACAGCTAACAAGTAGTTCTACTTAGCATTTTGGGTTTGGGATGATGGAATGCCCAGAAACCTGAAACCTAAACAGAGTCCTGTACCTAGATCCTTTAAGTACCTTCTGTGGAGCCCAAATAATAGCCACGAATGAGGGTTGCATAGAGCTTTTTGAAGGTGACTTTGGGGGGTCCTGGTAGACCGCTGTTCTGTTAACGCGGGAGTTGCACTATGAAGGCTTGAATGGAACATCTGCCGGGTATCCAGAATTTGGGTCCTTACCAAGACCCTCCATCTATCCTCTCTATATACCCTAAGTCTGGATCAATGTTAAGGATCCTTTTTCTTTTTTGGGGTATGGGATTCCTTATATTTAGGTAAAAAGGATCCTTTTTTCTTCCTAGGGTAATGTGGGCTAAGGAATAGGGACCACATCTTATGTAAAGGGTACAAGGAAGGTCCCGGTTTATAGAGCAGAGGCGCACTAAACAGAGGCTTGAGCGAACAAGTTGGCTTAAAGTTGGCCAGGCCGAGGCTACAAATAGCCTCTGGGTTTTAGGTGGTATGTTAGAGTATATAGTAGTATAGTATACTAGAGTATATGATAGTATATTTATGGTTAGACCCCCCAAGTACCTTGTGTAGAGCCCGGATACCCACGAACAAGACCTTTTCGGGGCACTTAGGGGGGTTTTGGAAGGTTCCAAAGGCTATGATGTGACTAAACCCTAAACCCCAAACCCTAAACCCTAAACCCCAAACCCTCTACCCTCTCTTTTTGTGCCTTGGTGTCGCCCCCCAGACTAGAAAGACTGACCCCGACCCTCGGGTTCATGTTATTCAAAGTTGGCTTTTGGATGGTTTTTTAGTCCACGTGCCCTAAGGGACACGGTTTTCCCATCCCTGTAGGCAGTCATAATGATGTAGGAGTGGATTTCAAAGTTGGGAGTTTCTCAGCATTGTCCCTACATGGAATCTTTCAAGTGTCTGGGGCCCCCACTGTTACCCTAAGGGTCCAAGGACCCAAATAGGGTTTTAGGCCCAAATATTCTGATGTTAATGGTATTGGGGTCCTAAAGCCCTATCATTTGGGCCCTTTCGACCCTTAGGGTTACAGAAGCCTCCATTTAGCCACTTCTCTCGCAGATCAGCAGTTGGCAGCTCGACAAGATCCCTACGGTGGTTGGCACGGCCATGCCCGATTCTGAGATGGGTCATCTGGGTTGCTGTTAAGGAACTTAAATTAAGTTACCATAATGGGTATATATAGTAAATAATAGGGTTTCCCCAATATAGTAACTTGATTTAAGGTCCTTAACAGCAACCCAGTCTTTGTTGGATACAGCCTCCTGGACCTTCCAAATCGAAATAAGAAGGGCTCTGAACTTCAATGATACATATGTAGGCCATTTCTGTGAGTATTTGGTCGGTGCAGGTTTTCGTTTTTGTTTGCTGCGGGTGAAGTCCCAATAAAGGAGCCGGTAAGGAGTTCAAGTTTGGTCGGGGTGTGTCCTGAACACAGGTTTATGATACCCCTTCCCATAGGTAGATAAGACTACTTGTTCTCCCGGGCCTCAGGGCAGGTGTCATATGCAGTGTGCCCTGTAGGGCTAGGGCTTTTTATCCTTTGAGCGGGGTTGGCTTCATTCATAAAACGGCTGTCTTCAGATAGGTAGAATCTAGGCAACGGCAAGGGGTGTTCAACTTCGCGTTCTATTTAGTCTAAGACATTTGTCGGGGTTGTGGGCTATTTAGGTGAGGGATAGGAACAGGAATGCTGTCGAATTCTTTGGTGACTGGGTCTACCCTAATGCTTAAGCCCCAAGCCCTATATGCAGCCGAAACTGTTTGGGTAACGTTTTGAAGCCTCATCAACTATAGACATGTTGTTCGCTTATAACGCTTGTATGACTAAGATGTAATGTGCCTCGAAACCCGATTCAAATTATGCAGGCCTATATGCGCCTCCCATAACCCTAATTCGGCATAGCCCCTGAAAGCGCCTGAAAGGTGTCCCCTCAACAGAGGAAATCTTGTACCACCTTATGTACCCTACATCCCAAACCCTAATAGAACCCTAATATAACCGTATAGAATATAGTAATTTCCATGCTATTTCCATTCTCCCAAAATTACCCTACACTACCCCATATAAGCCTCTATATCTCAACAGTTGCCGTGCTTTTTTTGATCCATCCTGAGTGGTGCTTGGTGTCCTCTATCCACCCTAGGTCTAGGTCCAGACCGATTCCCAGGCCGACCAGTGCCAAGAAACCAACAGTCTAGTATTTATATAAGGTTTAGGGGCCCTAAACCCTAAGCCTTAATAGGGGTAAATTTGTTACTCTAAGTAGATCTCCTAGATCAGCATGTCTCATTGGCTACATGGAGTCTATTCTAAACCCTAAACCCTAAACCCTGACAGGTCAGCATGTCTCATTGGCTACATGGAGTCTATTGCCATTGGGAAGAACTTGGCGGCGACTAACGGCTACGAGATCGAGGCTGAGTCCGAGGGTTTGGGGGTTTAGGGTTTAGGGTTTAGGGTTTAGGGTTTAGGGTTTAGGGTATAGGGTTTAGGGTTTAGGGGTTTAGGGTTCAGGGTTTAGGGTTTAGGCGTGAAGGATTTGGTCGTACTATATTACTGAGTATATTACTATATCAGTATACTAGTATATTACTATATTCCTATATTAGCAGACTATATTAGTAGGTTGCTATATTATTATAGTACTATCTAGGGTTTTTAGGGTATAGGGTTTCAAGATTTCAGGGTTTTGGCAGCGGGTTTAGGACCTTGCGTTCTCCTACGGGACACGAGGGTCCAAGAGCTTACAGTCCCCCTTAAGTAGATAGAATATGGGGTATATGGGGATCTTATTATGATTTACCCAAAGCCCTACTCTATCTACTTAAGGGCGATTATGAACGATGGATCATTTTGGCCCACATGGGTGCCCAGAGAGAGAATTTACTTGTCGAAAAATTGTTGGAGATGAATGCTACTTGTTGCTCTCATATATGCATGTATATGTGTGTATACATATACATCATTGCCCAATAGGGAATATCAGATTTTCCATGTCAAAGGCATCGTGCTAAGGAAGCAGTAAACGCGACCCCTCTGAGAATGATTTTAGAGTTCATTGTTTGAGGAGATGGTTAACTTGGATGCTTGTTCACCAGGGGAGTAGTCTTAATGGGCAATTCTGATTTCTACGTTAAGTCACTCCTCTTACAGGAATTGTCAGCCACTGTCCTTAGAGGTGCTTATTGAGGGGAATGGAAATGCCGTTGAAACTGGGAGAGTGTTTACTTGCATGAGGGTCTTCGGAAATTAGGGTCCATTTTTTTGGAGGTGGTTTCCAACCCAGGCACACAATCGAAAGCTCATGTAACTCCGCAGCCTTGCTCAGGCTCTCTGAATCAGACATCTTGTGATCTCCCCAACTCAAGATGAGACTGAGACAGGACCATCCGGCACTTAGACGCCCTATAGCAAGAGCAAGCTCATGCTTGAAGAAGACAAAGGTATTCAATGCTTAAGCGTGCAAAGCATAAAGTTCTTTTAAAGGTTGCATGGCTTGACTACTCTATTTGTACCCAAACCCTGAATTCCCAAACTCTTCAGCGTCTGAACCCAAAACCCATAGCGCGTGTTTGAGTTTACACCGGTTATTTTGTTAGCTAGCCCCAACCCCAACACCCCCCCCCCCCGGTTCCCGTAAAGCCTTAAATCTTAAAGCCCAAGCTCAAACCCTACACTTACACCCCGAGACCCCAACCCACCGCTTCACGGATCAACTGCCATGAGAGCTCGGCAGCGCTACCTGGGATGATCCTTGGATAGCACACTTAGGCGGGGTGAAGATATTTTTCAGGTTTAGGGTCTGGGGTTGAGAGCATCTTTTCGGTCAATCCCCACTACCTTGCCCCTAGAAATGGATCGTAGGGCCTTACTATACCTACGGTAGTCCTTTGTGGTACCCATTACTGGGTGGGGGATTGACCGAAGGTATCTTCGGGAGATTGGGGTTGAGGTTTAGGGTCTAGGGCTAGGGCATGTGTCTGGCAAGAAGTTGACTGTAGATTCCTGTGCAAGCATTCTTCTGATGTGGGCTATAGTCTAAAACTCCGAGTATCCAGCTTAATCAGCCCTGGAATGGTCCCCTATATCATCCCCTATATAACGCCCTTTCAGGAGTCAAGACTCTGGGTCAATGTAAGCCTCATCTCACATCCTGATATGTGCCGGAAGTTCTTGTCAGCCACCTGAAACCTACCTGTGTGTACATGCGCCCAGGATCAAGTGCAGCAGTTGGTGCTTTTGGCTCAGGATGAAAACAAACCCGCCTGAATTCATTAGCTAGAGCATCAACAGGCACATGAAGAGTCTTGTGTTGGAATGATTCAGGTCCATAGATAACAACAAGTGTGGCCCCACACAACTTGCTGACTGTTCGGAGAAAATGGAAGAGCGGATGCCCCTAGCATCCCGGATATAATCTACCACAAAAAAAAACAAGTTTCCACATTTTCCCATTTATTCGCTCATTACTAAAACGTTTAAAATCTAAACCTGAAGCCCTACTCTTTCTGGAATATGACCCTTGGTGGTTGTTGGAATCATTGGAGGCACTGCGAAATGAGAGCCAAATGGGCAAGATATTCGAAAATCAAGTGGACACTGGGTTTACCAGCGCATCTGTGGTGGTCATACTGCGTCACCCTTGGAAACAGTATAGGGCTTGGGTAAAAACCCCCTTGTC
>CAJNIZ010001025.1:108684-133646 GCA_905231905.1 Symbiodinium pilosum
TTAGGGTTTAGGGCTTAGGGCACTTGGAGCTGCGGGTTCCATCATTATTCTCAAATGGTACCTTGAAGGCTCCTTTTTCATGAGGATCACTTAAGGATAACCCGGCTTAGTTGCCGTAAGGCTAACTCAGGAGGAACCTAGGGGGGGTAGGTGCTTGGTAGGAGAACCAAATTTGAGGGTATGTTGCAACACTGATGATAGCTATTCTAGTAACAATAGGATATTACAGGATATAGTACCATTTAAGTAGGTAGAATATGGCCTTGGGTATATTATATCAAGATGCCCATGTACCCCATATTCTATCTACTTGAGGGGAACTATATCACCTGGTTTTGATGTCGTGGTCTTTTCCCTACATGTTGGCTGACTGCTCTTGAGCTTAGGTCACCTGGTTTTGATGTGGTCTTTTCCCTACATGTTGGCTGACTGCTCTTGAGCTTAGGTCCGCAGCTTTGCCTGCCTAAATGCTGTTTGAGGTTCACTGGTTCAGAAGCGTACCACTATGGGCTATTAAACCCTAAGATGCCCTATTAGGACCCTATTAAGGGTAGGTTAAGGTACCCTTAAGGTCTACTAGCTCACAGTGGATATATGCACTTCGAAGTGAAGCTGAGCAGATGCATTGAAGGGAATTCTGCAGAGAAGGGCCGGAACTCTGCGCAACCTGAAGCCATTCACCCTGAAGCTGACTCCGAAACCGGCTGTGCCACGGCACGTAGCCAACACTTCCATACTTGTATCCTAGCAGTTCTTCCGTGTAGGGTGTACTGCAATAGGCCGACGCGGCAGATGTGAGTAGATATGCCGGAAACACTCGACAACACCTTGTGGGCAAGTCCCATGATCTGACACAAAAACCTGGGCGGAGTGTCCTTCTTGCTGTCTGTGTCGCCGAATGAATTAGTTTAAAAGGCAAGACAGACGGCAAACAGGAAGGACAGTCGGTCTAGATAGGATATGAGTCAAGCAAGCCGCGACAGCCAGGGTCCAGGAAATTTTTCAGAGAACTGTGGTTCTGTACATAGGACATCCACATTGTTACTTTTCATGGTTTGGGGCACCTTTATTTAGACCCTGACAAATTTCAATATCCAGCGTAAGGAACCCTAAAAATTGACTGCTGATCTTGACATGCACCTGGTTTGCACCCCCCTTCCTGCAAACAAAAACATGATTCCTCATCAGCAGACGGTGTCAGCAAAAAGGAGGGATGAAACATAAGTAGGGGTCAGTTGCTTAGGGTTCGTTGGTGGACAATCCATCTTTTTTTTGTACGATCTTAGCGTCAGAATTTGGGGTTGTTGGCGTGTCAGGGTTTAGGATTTTGTTCCTTTCGTGGTTTGAAGCCCTAAGCCCAATCATTCCCAGTTGGTACTTTGGTAACTGAACCGCTTATAACAGGGGCCCCGTAACTGTAGAAGATGCCTGTTCTTTGGTGCTGGAGGTACCAAACTCCTGTTCTGAAACGTTCCCTAGGCCCTAACCCCCAAACCCACATGTCCTAGGTAGCCCCCTAAATGTAGTCCCTATATAACCTCTATATAACTGGGCTTTTGGGGAAATGACAAACCAGGTACAAGTCTGCCAAGATCGGCCAAGCTCTCCGAGAAGTGGTCAAGGGCTCAGCACGATTTACTCTGGGTTTGTTGGGTCTCGGGTATATAAAGGGTTTTCAATGGGAACCCCAAACAGGGAACCCCAAGAATATAGTAGGAATATAATAGGAATATACCTACCAGGGTCCTTATATTGTATTATATACCTGCTATATTCTTGGTGTTCCCCGTTTGGGGTTTCCATTTGAGTCCCTTTAGTATTGGGGTTAGGGTAGAGTGGGAGTGGTTCCCCATACTTTCTTTGCAACATGCGCGCAGCATCGCTATAACAATACGTAACCCTAGAAGCCCGGGTACCCATATAGTAGGTTCTTGGGTTATAGATGGTATAAGTAAGTTTATATAGGACCCAAGGACAGGACCCCAATATATAGGTCACTGGGCTTCTAGGGTAAATTCACGGTTCACGGGTGTGGGGCGAAAGACCTTGACCGAGGAGTATCCACTGTGTCATGATAGTATAGCGAGCGGATGCCAGCCCAATGCAGGTTTTTCAGTCAAACGTTTCTGGGCTTCTGGTGTCTCCAGACATGGAGCTCCCTGTTTGTTCTCTACCCTGGCCTCAAGATGGACTCCTTACGCGGATACTTGAGCGAAACCCCACAGGTGCAGACAGGGCCTTTCAAGGGGAAGGGTTAGGGAACAGGGCCTTTGATTTAGGTCGCCATTGGTTTGGGACAGATTGACAGTACGCAGCTATGCCTGCTTAAGTTCAGTGCAAGCCGTATCGCATAGCGTTTCAGAGCATTGTTCATGATCTTATTGGGGGTTAGTAGGGAATAAGGGCATTTATGATATAGTGATTGTATAAAATATATATATATATCTATATATACACACACCCTTTTCCCTACTAACCCTCAGTAAGAGACCATGTTTGGTTATTGCATCATCGCATACTGGATCACCTTGCTTTGAGACGGGCCCTGTTGTTTGTCATTCCACAGCTTTTTTCTTGTGACAGCGCCTTCATTACTGAGGAAGACGACGAAGTCTTCATGTTCACTGATGTGGATGTGCAATACTTCCAGCCAGTGGCAAACTCAGATTTGGCTGCGGGCCGAGGTTCAAGTCTTAGGGGTTGAAGTTTTGTTTAGCGCTTGAGATTAAGGGTAATGTCGTCGGGCCTAGGGACTTCTGGTTAAGGTTTTAAGTATTGAAGCCCTTCAGACCTCAGGAGCTGAGCCTCTATAGGTCACCTCCATTCCTGCAACCAAGCTATAGCTCAATGCAAAACATGTTGCAAGGTTGCCACCGCTAACCAACGTTGGTGAGTGAGTACTGGCCTTCACCCTGTAGAAGTCAGTAATAAGGCTACTGTCAAAGGCTGTAGAACACAATATAAGATAATTGTTATCTAGCATATTGGGCGCGGGCAGAACCCAACCAATACACTTTGCTTGTGGATCAGACTTGCGCAAGCGCTAAACCCAATTGTTATGATGCCCTAAACCCTAAACCCTGTGGGCTCTGGGGTCCCTACCCAGAAGTGTCTCGGCGTCTGTCAGTCGGGGAAGGAGAAATTGCTCTAGGTATGACAATACCTGTCCCCAAAATGGGCATAATGTTGGTCCCTTGTTTTAGTGAGGATCCCCTTTTAAGAAAGTACATTCCCAATGGTCCCTTCTTTAGAAGGACCTTTTTTAATAATCCCCGTCTATATATATATATATGTACATAGTTCCTCATAATGTAGCAGCTTCCAGGTTCTTTTGCATTTTTGCATTCCTGCATTCCCTCCTAACCACCAGCAAGTCTAAGGTGCAGGACACTGTCCAGGAATGCATGGCGGATGGCACCGACATTGTGTTTCAGCAGGACTTCCGATGTGGGGATTTCCCGAAATTACGAGTACTTTTCTGCGGGCGCCATAATGAGGTTTGTTGTTCGTTGGATCTTTATCGCGGTCTTCCTTTTTTCGGAAATAACATGTCTTGCCATCTGCAGCCGTTCCTCCAGGTGAACAGAACTTCCCGAACAGGTTTAGTCCAAGAGTAGGTTCGCAATCGCGTTAAAATTGTTTTCATACTTTAGGTTCTGATTTAGCTTTTGATATTTAATTGTTTCGGCCCCTACATTACAGAATCCATGTAAACTCCTACATAGCCCCAGCTTCCATGTTGTTTTCCATGTTCCTCTCCAATTGATTCTCTATCATTGGTAAGTTAGGCCCCTACTTTACCCTTCCTATATGCATGTTGGAAGAATCTGCTCATGCTTGAGTTTAGGACGCTTTCACAGGCAACGCCTGCATTTGTTCGACGAAGTTTTTGCCCATTCATGCAAGTGGCAGGAGTTCGAAGACATCGGTGTAAACATTGGCTGCTTGCTGTTGTTGCTGCCCGTAGGGTCCAGGTAACCAAAACTCCCATAGTTCCTCAACACAGTTGCCAGAATTATTGTTGCCCAAATCCTGGTACGTCTCATCATGTAGCTGGAGCGCTTGGATGTATGGTGTTTTATACCCTAGTTATAATGGTGCTTACAATGCCATTGCATGCCCCCTATGTCCCACAATACGGTTACAAATGAAAATGAGCCGAAATAGAGGGGAAAAAGCTGGAATTCAAATGTGTTAGCTGGTGAGGCAGACCAAAGTTAGATCGGGTGGTATCTTAGGGTTTAGGGTTGATTACTGGGTGGGGGGTCCACCCAGGTACTATCTTATACTCCTTTCTCAGTCGTAGTATCTATGACATGAAAGTTGCATAGTATGACCCTAAACCCTAAACCCTAAACCCTTACCCAACCATTGAGCCGAAAACCTCATACCGTCGAAGTTCCTCCCACGTTCTTTGCCATTCGGTTTCCGTACTGAGGTTTTTTTTTTACCAAATCCTAAATTTGCTCTACATGTATTGTGGTTTCCCAAAATTGATTAGGTGCACCATTTAGAAGGCGTCGCAATAATTAGGATTACTATGTGTTGGGCTCTAGAATATGGGGAACGACCACACACATGTGTATATATATATATATGTATACACGCCTAGACCCTAAGCCCTAAATGGTATTTTCTGTTTCAATTCATTATCCCCATGGATTGAGACCACCATATGAACCTAGTTTCCATGTCATTATCCATCGTCTTTCCATTTGATTTTCCATAGTAAAATGCTACAGCCTCACCCTTAAACCCTTAATAGCGCATCCTAAGCCCTAAGCCCTTCAAATTAATAATGGTAATACCGCTTGAACACACTACCCGAAACCTGTGCTAAAATTACTACTACCCAAATCCCAAGTACTTTATTTCTTGTGTAAGTGGACCCTCCGGGGAACAACCTTAAACCTTAAACCTTAAACCCGGAACCCTAAATCCTATTCCTTCCTCGGAGTTTACTGGCGTGGATTGTTGGGAGTTTTGGAATGTCAGGGTTGCGCCAGGTGTTCATTTTTTTATTGGGAAGTATGTAGGGGTAGTTTGGGATGATGTTGCAGACAATGGAAACTACTATTTAGGTTATAGGGTTTGGGGTTTAGGGCTTTGTTCTGTCCTTACCGGGCCTCAACAAATTAGAAGTGTGAGTATGGGCCTTGAGCTTTGCTAAATTTGGCTCAAGGCTGTCATAGAATAACGTATAGTGCCCCTTAAGTAGATAGAATATGGGGTATATGGGGATTTTATCATGATATACCCAGAGCCATAATCTATCTACTCAAGGGAACTATAGTTGGGACGGTGCCCATCGCCTGGCTCCTTACACATACGTACACCTTCAGAAACACAACAGATCCTAACACCCTAGACCCTAAAACCTAAAGACCCCCACATGGTTTCCTATGAAGAGATTTTGGGGCTTAAGTGCATCCTAGTTGGAACTAACAGAAACCCTAAACCCTACAAACTAAACCCTTAAACCGCAGTTCCAAGGTTTCATGGCGATGCGGAAAACACCTGCTTGTCCCTCGCCATGAAGTATAGAAGTATGTTAAAGACAGAGCTACACAGCATTCAAAGATGAAATTCCCATCCTCATAAATGCTTACGGTGTCTTGGGATTTCCCATTAATATTTGTCACAGACCCTATTGCAGGTCGAGGAAGGAGAGAGGTGTTTGGGGCAAAAGTAGAATCTTTATAAGCGTTGTGATACTTGAATTTTACATGTTAGGAGGACCTCCCAGCCTTGTTATAGTGGTGTTATAGGAGTTTAAGAGGACCCTAAGATAATTCGTATTATCCCTTATAGTCACTAGTACAGGCGGGGGGCTCACCCTAAACCCTAAACCCTAAAGTATTTTTAAACATTCTATTTGGGCGTCTGGTGGCTCGACCTCGCAAAGAACCTGGAATCTTTCTGCAGAGGTCCAACTTGGTTTAATCGTATGCAGCTTGGGAACATATATAACCCAGACCCCTGATTAATAAACCCCATCCCCTTTATAGGGATATAATGGGGATCCTAATATTTAGGCCCTCAAAAGGACGGGGGTTTATTAATCATGGGTCCGCAATATGACGGTTTAGGGTTTAGGGTTGATTTGTACTACTTTTTGATATACACAATACTACCATTACTGTTTTTAAAGTACTAGTACTAGTGTTCTGAATACTATTAATTACCAGGGATTTGTTAATTCGAGTTGGGCAAAGAGATTCTCCAGTTCTTGTTCTCAGATCCATAGGAATGCACACTGCGAATGTTGCTGTTCAGCCACGCTGTTTAGGGTTCGGGGTCTTGCTGTTAAAGTTTAGTGTTGCGTGTTCATAAAGTTTAGGGTTTAGGTGTTGCTGTCAAAGTTCAGAGTTTCGGATTTTGCTGCTACAGCTTAGGGTTTTTCAGTCACACTCCTGGGCTCCAAAGGCCCAAGGCCGGTAGGTAATATGGTGGGTACTAGAAGTCCTGCATGACCCTAAGTACCTTATACCCTGGGAAGACTGGGACTATAGTCGTATATTAGGGTCATGCAGGATTCTTAGTATCAACAATATCTACAGATTTTTGGGGCCTCAACCCTAAACCCTTAGGGCCCGTTGTAGACAATACTTTTAGACTTTCAACTACAGGGACTGACAATCAAGCTACCATGCTATGGAGACATACGGTGGACACTGAAAATCTGCATGACCCTAAGTACCTGGAACCTTGGGATAAATGGTACTATAGTATACTAAGGTCATGCAGGATTTTTAGTACCAACAGTAGTAAGCAACTGTTTCCTTTCCGTGGTAGCTTGAATTAAGTTTGCTAACAGCAACCCAGACGAAACCTAAAGTATAACTCGTGAATCCTAAGCCCGAAATCCAAAGCCCTAAACCCTAAATCCTAAACTAAGCTCCAAATCCAAGGCCCTAAACCCTAAATCCTACACAAAGCCCTAAACTCAAAGCCCCAAACCCTAGCCTTAAATCGCATGAGGCCTTTTGTTCTGGGAGTTCGTGCATGCTGAGATCAGCCGCACGCAGGCGCTGGACCAGAGAGTGGCTCGCACCGTCATTGGGCTTGGGGATCTTTAGGGTTTAGGGTTTAGGGTTCTGTGTAGGTAACAGCCTAAGGCATGACCAGGTAATATGTAAATCATTATTATTGTTATTTTTGTTATTATTATTGTTATTATTATTATTGTTATTAGTATTATTGTTATTATTATTATGATTATTGTTTATTATTATTGTTACTATTTTTTATTCCAGCTGCTATGGCGGATAACAGCCTTCCGCACAGGTGGAAGGTGAACACAGGATGATCGACGCATCATCTCTCCCTCTCTCTTCCTTACTCTCATGGTCTTCCCGGATTGGTTATTAGCATGGAAAACAATGGAACTACCTATCCGGGCTTAGGGTTTAGGATTTAGGGTTTAGAATTTAGGGTTTAGGGTTTTGGGTTTAGGCAAGGTTACATAGGGCCTGCTATGGGGATCCATTCCTCCACTCCCCTCTACCAACCGACAAGGGAAGCTGATCTCAAGCATGGGCTTTCAGCCACCTCCCTCCCCAGGGCCTTCAGGGGTCTTTCAAGGGGTTTTTACGGGCTTCCCAGAAAAAAACAGGATGTACCCTAAACCCTACACCCCACTCCAAACCCTCCTGGTTGGGTTAGGCGGCTGCTGATGCTAAGCCATAACGCTTATTTGTCCTGGAACGTCCTGTAAATGGTTCCATGGCTACGTTGTCATCACCTCCCTTTAACCCTATCTGTGAATATATATATATATATGTGCATTCCATGATAACTGTATATCCATGTATGTCCATATGTGTATATCTGTATATATGTCTATGTATATACATTCGTGGAAGCGCTCTCTCTCTCTCTATATATATATGTGTATATATATATATATGTGATATTCGGTACATGAAGCCTTACGCCTCAGGTTGTCAACAACTCCCTGTACTCTGGGCACGCCGCCGAAGCCTTCGGTCTGCGCTGGCGAAGATGGCCAAGCGAATCCGCCAGATTTTTAGGGGGTTCGGGGTCGATAGGTGCAGCAGGGTTAGCCAAAATGAGGGTTCATATCATGGTCATTTAGGGTCAAGGGCTGCAGCAATACATAAACACCACACAGCATTTTGGATGTATGCTAGGTCAACGATTAAAGTGGTGAAGCTTGCTCATGTGCTTCCTAAACCATAGCCTTGAAGCCCTTAATCCCGATCCCTACACACTCAACCCTTTCCCGCAAGGCCTATGCCCTAAATCCCCAAATCCTTACACCCTTAAACCCTGAATCCTTCGATCCTTTTCCCCTAACCCCCTAAATCCTTTTACCCTGAAGCCTTGATCCCTAAGACTCTACCTCCAACCCTACTTACCTACGGTTTAATAGTAACTACACTTCATGAATAGGTATAATTCAGAAAACTATGAGTAATTGAGGTCACAGGTAAACCCTCGATCCCCAATCCTCCAAGCCCGAGTTACTGCTAGTTCGTGGGGAATAATGGAATATAACCCCTGTGCAATCCCCATATAAGATATTCCCTTATCACCTACTAGCCTCCAGTGGTAAGCCCTTTACAATCCTTAACTCATATATCCTTAAACCCTAAACCCTTTCACAATCCCTAAGCCCTTTAAACCTAAATTCTTAAACCCTCAACCATTTATCCCTAAACCCTAATCCGTGAACCCTAAACCCTAAACCCTTTATCCCTAAAGCCCAGCCCCTAAACCCTGAACCCCTATGCCCTTTATATCCCTAAACCCTAAACCCTAAAACACCTGAACCCTAAATCCCTAAGTGCTTTATCTCTAAGTCCCCCCAAGGCTTCAACCTTACATCCCTAAATCCCTAAACCCTTTATCCCTAAGTTCCCAAGGTAGCATCTGGGCATCTTCCATGGCCTTCTCCGGGCCGCTGCCGAAGCCGCTAATGGCGCCTCGGAGAGGAGAAAGTTAAACCAGAGTTTTAGGGTTTAGAGTTTAAGGGTTGTGGGTTTAGGGATTTAGGGTTGAGAGGTTTAGGGTTTAGAGGTTTAGGGTTAGAGTTTAAGGGTGTAAGGGTTTGGGGATTAAAGGCTTCCCACGGTCTGGGCAAGGAAACCAGCAAAACCAGGGAAACCAGCTTAGCGTTTAAGTGTTTTGGGTGTTTAGGGTTCAAGGGTTTAAGGATTCTTTTTTTCGGATGACGGGTCTAGGGTTTATGGATTTAGGGATTCAAGGTTAAAGTTTCAAGGGTTTTAGGGAACAGGGTCTAGCGATTAGGGTTTAGGGATTAGGGTTTGGAGTTTAGGGTTTAAGGATTTAGGGCTCAAGGCCTTAGGCTGAAGGATTTAGACTTAAGGATCAGGGTGTAGGGTTTAGGCTGTACAGTTTAGGGTATAGGGATTACGGATTAAGGGTCGAGGGCTCAAGGATTTAGGGATTAAGGGTTTAGGTTTTAAGACTTTAGGTAATGAGGGTTTACCCTAAACCCTTTAGGGTCTAAGTCTAGTGTGTAGGCTTTCGGGGTTTAGGGATATCACCTCTAAGAATGGATGTTTGGGGTTTAGGGTTTAGGGTCTAGGGTTTAGGATTCAGGGTTTCGGGTTCAGGGTTCAGAGTACATGGAAAACCCAATGGAAAGAGTGGTTATATAGGGGTTCTATGGGACTTGAAGTCTATAAGCAATACCTGCACAGGGCCCTCAGCTCTATGAGTACTACCTACATTGGGGTCCAAAGTCTGAAGGCATTACCTACATTCGTCTGTTTGGACGCTTAGAGTTAGGGTTAACGAGTTAAGGCTCTAGGTCTAGGATGTCGGGTTTAGGGTTTATGGGGCTGAGGGTTTAGGTTTTATCTATAGGGTCGAATTACGCGCTTCACGGTCTAAGTACGCATATGCTATGGAGTTTACATGATAGCCCGTTTGGGTTTCATATGGTGCGGCCCAGCATTTGCAGGGTTCATGTTCCAGCTTGCTGGGGACGGCTTCCATTTTTGCATGCCAGCCTAGCCATAGCACACGCAGGGCTGGATAAGCGTTCGGGCTTTGCAAAACGTTACAGCAACCCAGAACTGGATTTAGATCTGTGTATGTAACATGTCGAGCAACTGAACTTCATGCGTTCCGTTTTTTGTTGGGTGGAATGGTGACTTGACGTAGAAATCCGGTAAGCTGTTCCAGGGTATTGAATATTCAGAGGAAGGTAGGCCCACGGCTATGTCGGGGCTATGTAAACCCCAACCGTTTGAACCCCAAACTGTAAGACCCCATCTGGGATGTTTGTGCTTGTATGGGGCCTTAGCTGACCCAAAGTGCAACTGAGCAGGTGTAGTTCTCTCAGTGCCTTGCAGCTGACAGAGCCTGGGGGTGTAGGGGCATTAACAGGAGAATGTGGGGATTCCTTGAGAAATATATGAGCTATAGTCTGAACTCCTTAAGTGGGGGATATATAGGGAATTATATAGGGAATTACTACAATGGAGGATAATGGAGGTTATTAGGGGGGATACTAGGAGTTTACACTATAGCTCATATGGGGTAACTGTGAGAAACTCTGACGCAGAAGTTTGAACCATACGTTTCCTTCATTGCTCTTCTTCAAATGGCTCTTCGAAAAGTTGCGATCTCTTCGCAAAGCAATTGAATTATTTGCCCTGAGGGTCCAAGTACCCGAACAATGCGGCTTCAGGATTGCATTGCCGCAGTTCAAATTGTCTTGGGTACCTACAACCCCTCTCAGTTGTTGGGCAATCAATGTAGGACAGGAGTTGGTAGTGGGCCCTCTGGGGACACGCCTCCCTGCGTGAGAGATGGTCGTTTCCCAACATAAGGGGATTCCAATTTATATAGACCCTTAACTACTATGCTCCTTGTTATAAGAGACTCCGTACTTCTAATTAAGGGAAACCCACTTCTATGGCCGGGGTCATCGGCCCAATAGCTGCGAAGCATCGAAGCCCAGTCAACAAGCCACCACTTAGATGCTTGCTCATATTGCCCAAACCTAAAACATGTCCGTAAACCAAGCCCAAAAGTTCAACCCTAAATCCTAAACCCTTAACCCTAGACCCCTGAACTTCGCTTTTTGGAATGACCATTTTTAGGTGCACCATGCGAACTTCCTGGTAGAGAAGGCACCATCTGCTGACCCCTCCCCAAAGGCTGGGGCTTGGGTTTCAGGGGTCCCTTTAAAAGGGCTTCTAGGGAATATATAGAGTTTATCGAGAGTTTAGGGTATAAGGGTTTAAGGGTTCTGGGTTTTAAGGTTGTGGGGGCAGGCGCATAGGGTTTATCGTCGAAGTGGCCGTCAGGACAGGTTCGTATGCTTTGCCGGAGTCGGGGAGTTCAATTTTTGAGTTTCCTGTGTGACAAGGAACCAGTACACTTCCTACCGTGTTTCAGCAGTACTAGTGGGCAGTGGGGCCTCTCACAAAAAAAGTGGGCAGAACTGTGTAAGCCCAAAATGCATGCACTGTTGGCATGTGCCTAGTTTCATGGCTTCCGATACCGCCCTCACTATACTAGGTTCGCTCGTATAGCTAGGCTTAATTCACCCTAGGTGGTAGTTTCCCTGAATAGGAGTACCGAACTGTAGACCCCAAACTATTCTAATCCTTGCTATAAAGACCGCCCAAAATGGTACCTCTAATTTTGGAAAAGCCCTAACCCGAAACCCTCATATAGGGGAAGTAGTACAAAAGCGGCTTATAGTTGAGCAAGGGTTGCCAATGTCAATTCTGAAGGGTTCGCCACAAGGTAGGCCTCACTCATACAGCAGGGTTTAGAGATAAGGGTTTACCCAGAGGGTCCAGGTACCCAATACTGTAACTGGGTACTTGGGATTTGGGTAATAGTACTTATAGTACTGGTTTTCGGTAAGTAAATGAGTATTGGGTACTTGGACCCTTAGGGTTAGGGATTGGGGTTTAGGGGTATGCCCTCGTCAACCATACTTTGGAGCTCCAGGCCTATCAAAGAACACCTCTTTAGCCTATTCGGTAATTTCCATATATAGGGGGACCCCAATCTAGACCCCGAAGTACTATAGTGCCTATTATGGGAAACCCCGAAATGGCACCCCTAATTGAAGCAAACCCCACTTGTCTCGCTAGGGATGGTGAAAGTTGCTTAGAATATCCCATTTCTTTGGGCTTAGGCGCCCCCAGTCGCCGCATGTGCTTCTGACCCTTGCGCAGACACGGCTCTATGCGCTTTAGAAGCACCTGCTTTCATTTTCAGAGGCAATCCCTCCAGAGCAAACACCCGACGTATATCCCGAGGCCTACCTTCATGCGAGCAATTGATTTCATGGGTGCATAGATTTGTATACACACCTTGTCTGTGTATAAAAAAGCCTCCAACAGACCTCGCTTCGATAAAAGTCCCTCTAAGCCCTAAATCCCAAACCCTAAGCCCCAAACCTGAAACCCTAAACCCTAAGACCCCTAAACCCTAAAACCCTAAAACCCTAAAACCCCTAAACCCTAAAACCCCTAAACCCTAAACCCCTCAACCCTAGACCCTAAAACCCTAAACCCTAAACCCTAAACCCTAAAACCCTAAAGCCCTAAAACCCTAAAACCCCTAAACCCTCAAAACCCTCAGAGGTGGCTCAGCTGCTTCAGCTGCGGGAAGCCGTCCTGCGAGACAACAAAGACGCTCAGACGGCTTGGGCGGCTCGGACTGTCGGTTTAGGGTTTTAGGGTTTAGCATTTAGTGTTTAGGGTTTAGGGATTTAGGGATTTAGGGCGAGCAGGGGGGGGGGGATGAGGGGGGGTTTAGGGTCCATGTACCCAATAATTAGGTACTTGGGATTTGGGTAATATGGAATATAGTACTGGTTTTGGGTAAGTACTTGGACCCTCTGGGTAGGATTTAGGGTTTATCATGTAGGGTTTATGGCTTAGGGCGTTGAGAGCTGAGGATTCAGGGTCCGGGGCTTAGGTTTCTGGAGGAGGTACCTTGGGAACTTTAGAGGGTAATTCCTTTTCGAGGTCTCGTTCCGTTATCAAGCACCCTCGACTTCGATCCGTTAGAGTTGCTCGATTTCATGTCCACGACCTATATAGTATGAGCTAAGCAGGTTTCGAGGGACTGCGATAAACAGTATATACGAGCGGGAGCGATTTTTAGCGTCGGAGAATGCGCCTAAGATGCTAAAGCAAACAAGGAAGGGCTCGCATACCAAAGCAGCGTGCTTCAGTTGCAAGTGTTCAGCGAATGGTGCACAGTCGTTGTGGGGATGTTGCTCTTGCACAGTATGCTAGGGGCCGGGTAAAGACCCATGCGCTCGAAGCGTTCGAGGCATGGGCACGTTCCGTATGACCTGAAGCCCAATCTTCCCAAAACTTCCAAAGCCTGCCTCTTCCTGTTCGTGAAAACTGCTACCTGGACCCATAAAGGCCATTATTTTACATACTTGTGGGGTTTAGGTAGAGATCAGATTGTACAAGGCCCGAAATTCCACGGACCATCACAGCCTGTGTGGTGATCAGCAAATACAAGTCCATTTGCGGAATATACATTGTCGTATCTGACAACCCCTTCAAAAGCTTGGTCCTGATGATTAAGAGGCCTAGTCTAGCCTCCTCGGACCCTATACTCTACACCCTCAGCTCTAATTAAACCCCAAACCTTGAACCCTGAAACGCCAATACAGCCCCATGACCATGCACGCTTGCCTTAGTCAGCTGCAGTGCTCCTGCAGGAAGAGTTCATGCAAGCTGCGAGGCCTTTCCAGCCAAAACATGTTTTAAAAGGTTAGCGCTACGTAGTGATCATGGGGTTCAGCGGTTGGAGCTTAGGGCTTTGGATCTAAGATTTGGGGATCCGGGTTCGGGGTTCACAGTTCACAGCTTTGCGCTCAGGGTTGAGGGCTTCGTTGTTTGGAGGAGCGAGTGGATTTCCGGACAAGGTTTGGAATGCTGCGCTTAGTGTGTTAGGCTCAGGAAATCTTGAATTTCGGGTTTAGGATTTAGCGCTTAGGGTTCGGGATTTAAGGTTTAGGCTAAAGGTTTAGGCAAGTTGTTGGCCGAGTCCTGTATGGTTGCTAGCTAGAGAGTCTTCCTTGTCAGCGTGTTTTTAAGTATTCAGATTTCCCTTGACACACCGAAATTTAAGAACACGGATCAGCTTTACACAGCTTGGGCTCGGAAGCAATTCATAACACGCACTCTAAGTGCACAGCAAGAGGGGGTAAACCGCTGATATGAGCTACTGTCTAAACTCCTAGTATCCCCCTTAATAAGCCCTCTAATACCCCCCTATATAATCCCTATATAACCCCCTTTAAGGAGTTTAGACTATGGCTCATATGAGCCCTGGGCCTTCAAGCCCTATACCCCAAGCCCTACACAAAGTCACTGTAGAAGAGTGGGTGGTTCCCAAGACCATTCCCCCACAAGCCCTCAACAGCTCTAGCATAATCTATCCCAATCCGTCTATGTTGATCCTCTAGGCCCCTTTCCACATACAAACCTTAAGAGCCCCGATGTCAACTCAGCTTCCATTTCATGTTGCATTTTGTTTTCAATTCGATTCTCCGTTCAATCCCAAAAACCCTATCCTTAACCCCCAAACCCCTAAGCCCCCGAACCCTAAACCCCTAAACCCTAAACCCCTGAACCCCAAATCCCTGAACCCTAAACCCCTAAGCCCATAAACCCTAAACCCCTAAACGCTAAACCGGCTATCCCCTAAACCATTCTCTGTTAAATCCCAAGTTACTCGAAGCAGGAAGAGCCCCGCCATGTTGGACTACCGAAGCCGGTGCTTCAGCGAAGCAAGAGACAGTGGGCCCAGTACCCCTAGGGTTTAGGGTTTGATTATAGGGTTTTTAGCCCTACAGAAGCCCCGGTTTCCGTGTCATGTTGTGTATATATATATATACATAGACATATGCTCTAGAATACATACATATATATATATATGTACACATCTCCATGTATCTCTTGCTATCTTACTCAGGCTAGGATCATCTTGAATAGAGCCTCAACCGGCGCAGAGCTCTTGGAACTCCACATCTTAAAAACCAAAAACCTTGCGCTGCTCTGCTGAAAGAAACGTCAACTAGTTTACAGGATTCAGCGTTTAGGACTCACAGTCAAAAAAGGGGTTTCGTCATTATGCTTTTGTTGAAGTTTCTTAACCCTAAGGGTCCAAGTACCTCGAACCCATTTACTTCCCCGAAACCTGTACAACAACTAGTAGTACCAAAGCCCCAAGTACCCAATTATTCGGCACAGCTAAGCGCTAATCAGTCTTAAATATCCCTATATATACCCCAAAATATCCTCTTGATTAAAGGGAGCCCAACTGTTGAGTACATGGACCCTTAGGGTAACAGCGACACATTAACCTGCTGTAAGTCTCTCTGGAGCCCAGTGGGGTTTCCCAAATAGGGCCTGTAATGAGGATCATGTTATATTGGGGTCTGTATTGGGGCCCCCCAAAATCTGGGGAGTCTGGAAAAACTTTGTTTTGCCGCTTGACATCCACACCAAGTGGATAATGAAAGGCTTGTACAAAGGGGCAATGAAGGCTCATTATGAGGATGCAGTGCCAGTCCTGCTGAAGCACCAGAAGGATAAAGTATCTGTAGCAGGCTTTTGTCCCTGCTTCTACTGTGTGGTTTAGGGTTTGGGATCTAGACCTTACCCTACCCCCAGAACATCCCTATCCTGAGGCATTTTGGAGATCGCCGGCCAGGACCTGAGTGGTCGACGCTGCACCTTGTCCTACATAAGCTACATTCTATAAACTCCTTAAAGGGGTTTATACTGTAGGAGATTATATAGGGGAGCATTAAAGGCCTACGAAGAGGGATACTACGAGTTTAGATTGTAGCTCACATAGTGGGCAGTGGATCCTTGTAAATCTTCTTGTGCAACCACATTTATACTGTATACCCCTCAGGACCTAGTCATTTCCCTGCCCCCGCTGCAGATCCAGGAACCTCGAACCTCGAACTCCGAACTTCCCAAGCCCCCACGGCTGCAAAAGCCCGAAACCTTGCAATCCCAGAGCCGCTCAAATTCATGAAACCCATACCCCCTCAATCCCCACACCCCGGAACGGCTGATTCGCTAAACCTTGCAAAAAAGGCCAGAAGATCACATTGCACGCCCTGGGGGCTACTCTGAGCGCGCGGCAAAGAAAGCTGCTGCGGCTGCTGTGACCTTGCTCTTCTTACTTTGAACATTCGGGGCTTAGGGTTGAGGGGGAAGTTCAAGAGCTTCAAGGGTTTAAGGGGTTGTGGGTTAAGGGCCCAGGGTACTAGTAATTGCTACAAAGGTTTTTGGAATATGAGTTTCTTTTATACTTTGGACCCTGAGGGTAAAGTTTATGGTGGGACTATAGTTCAGGGACACCCTAATCAATTTTGGAGACTGCTACCAGTGCTTAGGAGTAAGGAGGGTTTAAGGGGCTGTTACGCTAATCCCCGAACGCCTTGGGACTTAGTTTGGACCTTAGACCCTTAACCCTTTGGGATTCCCTTATACTCCTATTATAGGTACCGAGTAGTAGGGGTCCTAAGTACCTTGTAGTAAATCACTAACTTCAAGTTTTCTGTGTCTTTGGAGGCATGTTGTAGCTGTCGTTGGCAGCTTCGCCTTGCGCTGGTTAGCAGTGAACAAAAGAATGGAAAAGACAACGAAACTACAGTTTAGGGCTTAGGGTTTATGAGAGAAAAGACAAGTCAAATTACTATAAAGCAGAACCAGATGCAAACAGTGACATGGAAATGAAGTCTGCTTAGGCATTTTCTAGGGGCAAACAATGAGATGGAAACGAGCATGGAACTAGTAGAAATATTGGGGAATACATGCAGAGCTACGAGAAGAATCCTACCACAAGGATCCATGGCCTAAACCCTATACCCCTACGGAAAGGCGTGTCGTGGGCACCTGTCCAGGGCACGCCCCTCCCTACCCCTAAACCCTAAACATCGAAACCCCGAAACACCTAAACCCTAAACACCTAAACACCTAAACCCTAAACCCTGAACCCCTAAACCCCGAACCAATGGACAGTTAACAGCAAGGTCGGGCTCTCTCGCAGTTCTTGGTTTTGCTGTAACCTAGAGGGTCCAAGTACCCAACAGTTAGGTCCCTTTGAAGGGATTTAGGATTTAGGGTTTAGGGTATATAGGGGTATATAGAGTCGAGGGTAGGATCCAAGTACGCAATATTTAGGTCCTTTAACAGGATATATAGAGGTATATAGGGGTATACGGGGGTATATACAGGTCTTCAGGGTTTACAGTCCAAGTACCCAATCATTTGGCAATTGGGATTCAGGTAATAGCAATTGCAATACAGTTGTTGGGGAACTATATGGCTATCAGGTACTTGGACCCTTAGGTATTTCATTCTGCTTTGTCTCCCTACTTGGAGTTTGACATTTTGGGCAGTATTTGTTGGACTGCCCCTAAACCCTAACCCCTAAACTTGATGTTTGTACTGCTTGATGGCGTCTGACTTTCCAGCGATTCTGGTCGTTTTGAGCCCAATACCCATACCTAAACCCTAAACCCTAAACCCTAAAACCTTCATGAATTTGCCGGGACTACCGCACCTGGACGTCTTCAACCCAGGCCCATACACCCTGAACCAGGGTTTAGGGTTTAGGGTTTATAGGGTTTGGGGTTTAGGGTTTAGGGTTTATGACCGGGGCTCTTATTCAAGTTTCTAGACAGAGCACCCTTGTCACAGGACGCCCAACAAGGGATGCAGAATGTTCGGAGAGCACGAGGCCCATCAACCTCAGAACCTCAAATCCATAGGACCGAGATCCCAAACCCCAACCCCTGGGGTAAAAATTACCAGCAACAATGGAGAATCAAATGGAAGATTCAATCGAAACTGGGGCTTCATAATATACATATATAAGCGTTATGAGGTGATCTGCTTACATAAATGTTGCTGACATGGGGCCCTAACGCCCATAATATACATTGTATCTGCTTAAGGTTAGGTTTGCCCTACAAGCAACCCTAATCCCATACACCCTACACCCGTAAACCCTATGCCTAGACCCCTACATTCAAGACCCAAACCTATCCTGCTGAGGCCAAGCAAGAAGGCTCAGATGCGACCGATATCGCCAGAACCGCCTGAAAAAGGGCCCTCCAAAACCTTTTCCCTAAGGGTCCATGTACTCAATTTTGCTACGAGGAACTGTAGCACTGGCTTCGGGAAAGTATATGTTCATTGGGTACTTGGACCCGAAGGGTTTTGTCACGCGAGCTATACACGGGTCAGGGCCCAGAGTGCATAGGGTCCATGTCTTGGGTTGGTTTCTTGAAGTCCTACGTCCATGTCTTGGGATGACATAGACGTCCAAGTTCTGGTGGGTATAGAAGGAGACGCACTTTGCTTGAAACAGCCTCTAAGCATTCTTTGGATTCTTTTTCGACTTATGCAAGAAAACTCGGCCCGGAGGCTTAACATAACCTGACACTGAACTCTCCGCGTACATTTTTCAGCGCAGGTGTTTGGGTTCAGGGATGTCGGCCTATGTAAGAAGTTCCGGCAATGTGAGGAAGGATCGCGAAGAAGATTCGACAACAGAGCCAGAAGTAGGGTGGCAGGTCCATTGCGCAGATTAGTTAGCAAAGGCTGATAGTAAGGTTATCGGGTCCTTCAGTAATTCTGTTACGGTGATGCAGCATGATATACCCCAAAGCCTAGTGCAAGTTGCTCTGGCCCCTGCTTATCTGTCTGCTTTTTAATAGGGATAAGGGAGTATATTATGCAGGAAATATACGGCGATAATATTCCTTTCTTCCCTAGCATAACCTAGAGCATAACAATCAGTAAGTTACAATACCTATACTAATCCTTTTGCAATCTGTCTATAGTCCCATTTTCCATTTCGTGTTCATTCGGATTCTCTGCTGCTCAGATCTGTTGGGTCTGTGAGCGCTGCAACCTATCTAGCCCCCAAACCCCAAACACTTACATCCCAAAACCGACTTTCTATTCCAATTCTTCAGGACCCTACGCCCTAAACCACAAAGTCCTAAAGCCTAAGCCCTCACGACCCGTGCCTCTACTTGCACAGTTCAAGATGTAGGGTTATGACCTGCTTTCAACTTACAACTGTGCAGCATGGTCATGTCCGGGGACATCGATGTCAAGGACAGCTACAAGTTGGTTTTTAGTGCCCTAAACCTTGAACCCTAAACTGCAAGACCTAAACCCTAACGCCTAAAGCCCTAAACCCCATAATCCCTAAGCCCTAAACCCCTAAACCCTATAATCCCCAAGCTCTGAACCCCTAAACCCTATTATCCCTAAGCCGTAAACCCCAAAGACCTAAACCCAGGGATTTCCAAGTATCAGTATATGCAGGCGGGACAGGAGATGCTTGCTCTGGGCATCTCCAATTTGGTGGGAGCCGCCTTTTCCTGCTACCCGGTCACTGGCAGGCTGTTTTAGGGTTTAGGCTAGGGTTTAGGATTTAGGGTTCAGGGTTTAGGGTTCAGGGTTTAGGGCTGCTGTGGCAGTGGAGTTTGGGGGTAGAAGTCCCCCCCAAGGAGATAGAATATGGGGTGATATCGGAATAATGGAAAAGAAAATGGAAACTATCATTTAGGGTTTAGGGTTTAGGGATATAATCCCCCTTAGGTAGATAGAATATGGGGTACATGGGGATCTTATTTTCATATACCCAAAGCTATTTTCTATCTACTTATAAGGGGGGCTATAGGGTTTCTGGCTTTGAGTCAGTGCAGTCATTCAGGTGTATGGTTTAATGGTCAGGGTTGGGGGCGTTTCAGGGTTGCAGGCTGTGGGTGAGTGTATGGCAAAGCGTGGGATGACTCTTAGGGGGCGAGACATAGTCATGGGTTCAACTAGTACCCGCCTCTTTACTACCCCCCCTAGGTTCCCACCTTCATTAAGGTTAGTTAGGGATAGTTATGCCTAATTAAGGTTAATTAAGGGGGGAACCTGGGGGGTAGTATAGAGGCGGGTACTAGTTGAACCCATGACATAGAGCCTGCCTGGTTTCGGCTTGCGTCAGCTTTTCTGAGAGGGAGGCTGCGGCGCCAAAAGGATTCCTTCGTCGACATTGAACATAGTTCAAGTTACTATATTTTGGGAAACCATATTAAACCATAGTAATTACAATATATCTACCCATAATGGCAGCTCAGTTTATGATTACAATAGCCACCCATTATGGTAAGTTACTTTGAGTTCGTTATCAGTAACCCAGATTGTGGACCGTGGAGGTCTGTAGTGGGAATCTGATGCATACCTCGACTATTGAAAAGGTTCCGTTCAAAGTCAGCAGTAGCTTCGTGAATCAAAGATGCAAGTTCTCATACTGTAGTTCATGAGTACTTCTGTCTTCTTTGTGTCTATGCGTGGGAGGCTCGCGTATGCATGTATAGCTGTTGCCAAGCGATGAGCAAAAAGCGCTAAGGACGAGAGCAACGAAGAATTCTACAACCGGAAACTTACTTCGAATGGCAAGTGTGATTCGTGCAGCAAGAAGCGGGCTACAAGCATACAGTGATACTGATCATGAGGACGTAGGTGATGATGGTTGTGTTCAGTATCATGATCATGCTGATGGTTATGATGATGATGATGATGATGAGGATGATTAGCACCATCCCCATGTTAAGGATCCTCGAATTAGTCACACTGACCTGGAGCACGTGCTCGCATAGCTTTGAACCCTGACCTATGATCTCCATATACCCCTCGTGTAAACACAGCATTTCTATGCCCCTAAGCACCAAACTCGAAGCCCGAAACAAAACTAAGCCCAACTTCTTTGAGTGTGAAGCTGTGCAGTTTCTCCCGCTCCGCTGTGAATAACTCCACAGGCCAAAGTTCTTGAAGATGGGGTTTAGGGTTTGGGGTTTAGGGTCATCAGTGCTCCATGGGTAGATACTGGAAATCAGAGTATATTTTTATAGCCGTACCAATGGATTTAGGGAGGTCAACATATCTGGGCTATACGTACATACCTAAGTAGGTTATTACAGCCGTAGGCCCACAAGTAGAGTTAGAGTTTTGGGATTTGAGTTCCACTGTGTAAGAAGCCCAGAATTTACTGAGCCTGCGCATCCACGTTGCTTGTAGGATGTTGCTTAGACGGTGCGGTTTGTAGATGAAGTTGGCAGGCTGATGTTTATGTTTGAGATATAATTCCACTGTCCATGTTGTCGTTCATTTGTCAAGTTGCTTCTGCGTTGCGTAGGTGAGATTCAGCTTAACCCATTGGTTTGAGATTAGGAATAGTCAGAAATGTGACTTTTGAATCATACTTTTGTCATGAAGTGCCAGGCATCGGTTACCCTATTCAGGGGTCATGGTGTCAGTTGGGGAGCAAGCGGCACGTGTCATAGGTGCTCGTCTTCGCTAGTGGGGCATGCCTTCGTAGAGACAGCCACCTAGAAGGGGACTTCTTGACATGTTTCTTCGAGACTTGGGCACTCGCCCATCACTTGTGACAGGTTTTCTGCGAAGTGCATGGACGCCTTTGTGTTCGAGTTGCACGCTCCAACTGCACAAGACCGCCCCACCCACGTGTCAAATGGTTGTTTGCGTGGAGGGAGATAATCAGAATGGCCTTATTTTCCATTTGAAGACTTGTAAGTTAGCTGGAGATGTGCCAGTTTGATGTTCTTGGGAACCCCTGCAAATCCTGCCCTCACTGGCAAGGCCTCTTACCCAGTGCCATACATCTGTATCCAACAACCCCAACTCACGTCCTACACCCTGATTGGTTCGGCCAAAACGTGAACCTACATGCCAAGCCTATTGATAGACAAGCTCTATAAGAGGCGCTCTGACGCAGCTGTCGGGAGTTATCACAGCAGTGGTGATGCTTTGTACCCTCATGTGTCTCGGCGTTTAGACCGTAGAGCAGAAGGCCTAAACTCCTAAACACATGATAAACCCAAAATTGTAGTTTCCATGTGATTTTCCATTATCCCAATATAACCCCAATATATACCCTATTATAGTCTAGTAGTTTCCATGTTCTTGTCCATTATCTTTGTATAACCCCTAAGCTTCAGGGATAACAGGTTTGGGGGTTGGTAGTGCAGGGTTTGAGATGCACTGCTGTTCAGTGGCCAGGCCTTAGGGTAGCGTTTATGGTTTAGGGTTTAGGATTTAGGGTTTAGGATTTAGGGTTCAGGATTTAGGGTTTAGGATTTAGGGTTTAGGATTTAGTGTTTAGGGTTTCAGAGCTCCACATCAGAAGCAATTCGACTGTCTTTTGAGAGGATGTTTTGCTTGGTCACAAATAATCATGTAAAGAGAATGTAATGTGGTTATGCCCAGGGCCAATGGTTACGACAGAATTCAAGCAGATCACGCTGCTTGTGTTACCATAAGCCTCAGCCTCAAAAGAAGGTTCCAAAGCATGGACACAGATGGGGGTTGTAGGCCGTGCCCGAAAATCATGTTGAAGTCTTCAGCCTTTCTTTACTGAATCACGGTTCCTGGTGATCACCCTCTTAACATGATTGCCAAGTTGTTCTAGTCATCCCTTTGTTCAGGTATTCCGTGGTACTGGAAGAATTGCCCTTCCTGTTGCTATAAGCAGGGCTAGACTCTTTCAGTGCCCCTTTTCGTAGAGCTTCAACTCTGTAATCTCCTTCATAGGCTTTAAGGCTACGGGTTTGGGGTTCAGGCTCTGGGATTTTTGGGGTTTAGGGTTTAGGTGTAGCAACGTGCTAAATCTGGGCGGTGAAGTGGAATATGCAGGCTTTCTTCTTACAGCACATCTGGCGCTGACTGACACGGATAGCATAAGAGGGCAAACTAGGTTGATTTGGAACATGATGACGGTCGCCGGGTTAATGTTCAGGAACATAAATTAAGTGGCCATGATCAAGAAACCCCATCATTTACTAGATTTCCCAACTATGATGATCAAGCTTCTAGCGCGCAACCCAAGGTGTGCAAATTTGCTGGGCTTGACCACAACAAAACGTGATTTTCCAAAGTTGCTCGAGGGCGGTAACGTTCTGCACTGGCAGCTGATGGCGTGCAGCGGTTCTCGAGTTCGAATAATATCCGTGCTTAGCCTCAAGTGTTTCAAGTGTGTACCTCTAAGATGGCCTTGAAAGGATTTTTCTGATTGATCCAGGAAAGCCTTTACTTGGATCCAGAGGGTCCCAGTGGCTCTTCCACGCTAAGCCCTAAACCCTAACCCCTACACCCTGAACCTAAAGCTACTGGTACAACCCTAAGGGGTTCAATCTTGAAAAACTTGCTAGCCCGCTCCACTTTAGGGTTGTAGGGTGTAGGGTTTGGGGCTAGAATTGGGGGCTTAGGGCTAAGAATGTCTCCGCAACCAAACCAGTTGCATGTAGAGCTTGCAATGGTACCCTACACAATCGTTACCGTCGGCCCCTTTTAAAATCCCAATGCCCTATGTATCCTTGGGCCCCCAAGGTATTCCTGTTATTTGGATGAACTTGTATACTCTACTTCACCACCGGTGACTTCCCAAAGCCTTCCATTAACGAGCATATCTTGTGTTGCACCCTCACCCACAGATAGCACCCGCCAGGAATTGAAAGTTGCAGTCGAGCCCCTCTATGTTCCTACCTCCAATATACCATAGATGGGACTAGGACTCCGATTATTTTGTAACGTACGTGCGTTCCTTCAATGCCTTCGTGGTGTTGGAACTTCTGGGCACGCAAGGTTCCTGACTCCTTTGTTCTACTACCTTCCCAAGGCCGCTGTTCAGGGTGTTTCATTAGCTAATCCGTCCGTTTTTGTATGGTGCCAAGGATAGCTGTTTTGAGAAATCTCCGTTCAGGGTTCAGGCCGTAGGTTCTATAAGGTTTAGGTTAGCTTTTCTGCAATTTCTGGACCTGGAGGGTTTTCTAAAGGGATGGGCTTGGGAAAGTGTACTTGCCAGGGGGATGAGGTTCAGAATTTCGTGTTCCATATGACCTTGTAGTCTCAAATCCGTAAAGTGGGGTTATATAGAGGAATATTATTTTGGATATTAATGGGATATCAGGGGTTTTGACTATAGCTCAGATAAGAAGTGGTTGGCGGACTTGCGCTTATGCATTGACATGCAAAGGAAGTTGAATCTATCATCAAGGTTTCCTGCAGCGCTGAACCGCGGGAAGGCTCGCGGAAGCTCATATTTAGGGTTGAGGGTTTAGGGTTCAGGAAGCGACACTTGCTTCTGCGGAAGCTTTCGCGGGAGGGTTGGTGAAAGCTTCAGGCCTGGAGGCCGAATGAGGGTTTTCGACACCGCTCACTTGCTTTTCCAGTACTGGGGTCATGCATGGATGGATGGATGGATGGATGGATGGATGGATGGATGGATGTATGTATGTATGTATATGCTTATAAAAAGGTCCCTAAACCCCTAACCCCTAGCCCCCCGAATACCTCAACCTTAAAACCCCTAAGCCCGAAACCCCTTAAATACAGGGAACAAAACATAGCCCACCAATACACTTCAAGCCTTCTTATGTAGTGGCTGCCCAAAATAGACCCCTGAATTTTGGAAGCCTTCATCCTTGTAAGTCACTACATCAAACCAGTTGCCGTCTTATTTGCCATTCTCTTCTCAATTTGTTTCTCCAGTATTGGGGTAATATATCCCTAAACCCTGATAAGCTCTAAACCCTACACTCGTAAACCCTAATCCCTAAACCCTAATTCCTTAATCCCTAAACCCTTATCCGAACCTATAATCCCCTGAACCCTAATCCCTAAACCCTATAGCCCTAGAATGCCTCAACCCTAGACCCTAAATTGCAGTTCGCTTTGGCCGCCATCGTCATCAACTCGGTGATTCCCCTCGTGTCCCTTGGAGAGGTGGCTCGCTTCAGATCTTAGGGTATTTAGGGTCTAGGGTTTAGGGTATTTAGGGTTTAGGGTTTTTAGGGTTTGGAGTATTTAGGGTTTAGGGTTTAGGGTAAGTCTTTCAGCTCCTTGTTTCTTGGCATTAAAAATTGCCGG
>CAJNIZ010001026.1:0-14314 GCA_905231905.1 Symbiodinium pilosum
GGGTTTAGGGTTCAGGCTTAGGGACATAAGGTTTCAAGGCTCTGAGAGTAATGTTACGCTTCGTGGCTGAGGGTTAGGATCAGAAGGAGTTCCCGTCATATGCTGCAATCGGTGTTGAATCGCAGCCTGAGGAGAAATGCGCGCACGCCAAGAGTTTACAAAATTTAGGTTTAAACAGCACAGGCTGTACTGAGACCGTTAGAGGGCAGACAGAAAGTTGACACAAGTTAGAAGATGCAGCGATACAGGGGATCTTCGTATCTTCGTTCAGGATCAGAAACGGCAAGGCCCACAATGCCAGACCCTGCACAAAAACGCAAAGGCAGCAACAGTACCCTCAAGTGGTGTGCCCGATCGAGGCGTATTTGAAGTACCCTGCATACTGTAACTATATCAGGAACCTGGGATAATACTACCGGTGCTGATTTCTGCATTGCCCGGCTGTTATACCCCACCCAAGACCCTTAGGCTCAGGCCTAGACTCCCCTCAACGAGGCATCCGCTCACATACAACAAAGCTACCAAAGCCTTCCTACTTGGTAAGTATCAATTGTAAATGTGCTGTAACTACCCTGAACCTTCAATTGAACCCCAAACCCCACAGCCTCCAAGCAGTAGCAGCCCAGCGCCCAGGCTGCTTCGGCGTGCCATGGCTTGCTCACAAGGGAAAAGTCCCCAAACCCTACACCCTAAACCCTCAACCTTAATTCCATGTCGCTGGAAGCTGCATCCGCATGGCATGTGGAGGCCACAGTTCGGGAGTATCCATGGGAGTGATGAAGAGGTTCCAGAATATGATCCTGCTTCAAGCTACAGGTTGTATGAATGACCTAGGCTATACGCATCAATGAGATGAGACGTAGATAGGCAGCCCATGGTGGCTGACCTTGCTGTCTTGTGTTTGCACGCATAGCTGGAGATGCTTAAGCCAGCGATTGGGCCTCATTCTTGCCAGCCAAACTCCTCCTTGAAAACGTTGGATCATTCGGCCCTAATGTCCCTTGGGGCCCCATGTTTTGAGAAACTCCCAATTTGACTTCAGGATTTAGGATTTGGAGGGTTTAAGGTTTACATCGTCGAATAGGACGTAAGCCACTAAGCAACACTGCGAAAGAAACCCACATCTGGGTCTTCTGGGGTCTACATGATTTGCCTGCCTTATAGAGGGCTATACAGGCATCATATAGCAATTTTTTAGGGGTTATATAGGGATTATAAAAAAGGATGTGTGGGATTTTATGGCTGAGAGGGCTAAATATTTGCCAACAACGGAGAATCAAGTGGAAAAGAGAAAGGACAATCAAATGGAAACTGGGCTGCTGGGTCCTGACCAATATCAGCAGCCAGCCAACTCTACAGTGGCCAAAGCGCCCAGTATGGTTTAGGGCTTAGGGTTTGGGGTTCTATGGTTTAGGGCCACTTTTCCGCAGTGCCAAAACCTGAAATGCTGCAGTTTGGTACCCTATTCTAGATCACCCTACGGGCGGGCCGACATAGCTTTGCCCTCATCAAACTGACCGGAAATCGAGAAGCTAGCAAAAACGCCCCAATGAACGCTCAAAAGGGACATCTGAGTAGGCATGGTAAGTTGACCTTGACACGGAGTCCTTCGTAGTGACGACGCTTGTCAGGATAAACACACACGCACCTAAATTGAATATTCCCCGTACGAGACGTTGTATGTTGGGTTGCTTGATATGAGGCTGAGGGTACTATGACGAAATGCCTGCCACATTTGAGCTGGCTGAGAACCTAGAGAACCTTCCGTGCCGATTTTCAGCACAAAGGTGCTCAAATGTACATTAGCTTATCACCAGCACTGCTGCTTCATGCTAGCAATCAGGTCCGAATGCATCATGTACGGGAGGGGGTCCCGATTTGCCTGGAAGAGATCCAGCAAGTCTTCAGCGGCCGGCGTCTCATCGGCAAGCTGACGCAAGACCTCGAGTAAGGCCGGGCCGACGAACTCTGCCTCAGTCCGCAGAGCATCCGTGTCGTTGGCGGCCGCGGCAATGGCTCGCAAGGCCTCCGCAGCGAGGCGCGAGGTTCGCACCGGGTGTTCCAAGGTACCTTGGGAGGTCTCGGCGACCACGGACATCAGGGAAGTTGCACAAAGCCGTAGCTCGGCAGCATAGCCGTGGCGCGCCAAGCGCTCCACGGTCTGCACCAACTTCCAAGGCGGCCACCGCATCTCCGTGTCCGGCGGCCAGGGCTCCCTGCGCACAGCGGCAGCTGTGGCCAGAGCCAATGAGATGAAGAAGTCCTCCGAGCGCCACATGGCTGAAAAGCCCACATAGCCAAAGGTTGCGGAGCTCATGTCAGAGGTCACAGGCATGTTCAGGTCGCACAAGTTGGCTAGAAGCATGCAGACCAGAAAGATGTGCTGCTTCACCGGTGCCCCATCTGCAGACCTGTACCGAGTGGCCCGCAGCAGAGACTCCACCTTTGCCTCGGATTTGGGATGTATAGGGATTATAGATGGGTTATATACGCATGATGGAAAAGAAAATGCAAACTACTATTGAAAGTTTCAATTTTGGGGTTGAGTGTTTGCTTAAACAACCCCCTTGGGCCAGCTACCAACAGGTTCACCATGTCATACGTTCAAGAAGATGTACCATGACGATTACGACATTTCTTGTGCGGCTGAATGTCTTGGATGACTGTCATGTTACCGCTACATATCGGGGGAAGGGGGGAGGGGTCCCAAAATTTTGGGGGGGTTCCGACAACGGAAGTGGGCATACTAATTCAAGGTACTTAAGCAGCATTGTTGCTTTATACATACCACGAACTAGGTTGCACTTTCAGATGCGCAGCCCCGTATCCCCCAAAATACTGCTTGTGGCGGGAAGGCTGGCCCCACCATCTGCGTCCCGTGGTTGCAAGGAATTGCAATACTTCAGCGAATCCAAGCGGTACAAAAAATATGAACAGCAGCATGTAGATAAATGTCTCCCATATTTGCATACGTGCGCATGAACATACATATGTTCGCACCACATAGGTATGTATATGTATATGTATATATGCGTGTGCGAAAATACATATACACATATGTAAACAACACTCAAGAGCCTAGTGGCAGAGCAAAGTTCTCGGCAAAGGTGCTGCCGTGAGGTTCGGGCGTAGCAGAGGTGGACTAGGGCCTTCATCGCTGGGCTTTCAGGAGCTCAGAGGTTGGGACTTGGAAGTTTTGGGTTGCCCTGGAGTGTAGGATCCTGACCCTAGCTGTAGGATCCTCAGGTTTAGGGTTTAGGGATTTAGGGCTTGGGGTTACACAAGGGATTTAGGGTGTAGGGCTTAGCAGTTGGGGTTTAGGGCCTAGCTTGGGTAGGAAAATTCCCAGGTCACAACTCAAAAGTCCATGATGGCTACCCTTGTAGGGTCGCGTATTGGGGGCGAGAAGACAAATAGGTTTCGGAGAGTGATCTCTTGCTCTCCCCACAATCTCCAAGACCCACATGTTTGGGAAGCGCTTGTAGGGACAATGATACCTAGATGGGGAGGGCTTTAATTTCTTGATGGATCTTATACTGAAACGGATATTGATTTGGGCACCGACTTTTTGGGGTACCCTTACACCCTATCACCAGTCCTCCACGGCATGGATCTGCAGTGGTCGGAAGGGCTTGAATGTGCCTGGGCCCGTGTCTTGCTAGCCCAACACCCCTTTTGTTATTGCTGCCTGGGGTCACTTAGGGATAAGGCTATAGATGGACATGGAGGGATATATTTGAGTATATAGAGACACATACCGATATGTGGCCCAATACCCCTTGACAAAAAAAACTTTCCTTAACTCATAATCGGGATGCTAATGGTGTACAAGGATGTTGCAAACGTCAACGTGCGTTGGGCCCTATGCAATTTGCTAGGCTACAGAAAAAGAATCCGGCTTTAGAGTTTACTTGCTGGTGCTTCAGGGGCAGTGATGGAGTGGATCCATCCCTACGGGAACTCTCATCTTCCCCCCCATAACAAGATACACACCCTCGCACCCCTGAATCCTGCCTTACACCCTCAACCCTAAACCCCTTTCCTTAGCCCACATTACCCTAGGGAGAACAAAGGATCCTTTTTGCAAAAATATAAGGAATCCCATACCCCAAAAAGTAAAAAGGATCTGCAACATTGATCCAGTTTCAGCAACCGTAAGGATCCCAAACAATGATCAAGGCGCCATAGTCACAGGCTATGTCCATGAGGGGCCCGAGGAAGCCGCGGAAAGCCTGGGATTCGGGCACCTGACAGCTTCCCGAAACTTACTTTTGCCAAAATAGGGTTCAGGGTTTAGGGTTTAGGGTTTAGGATTTAGGGTTTAGGGTTTAGGGTTTAGGGGGTGGGAGGCAATACAGCTTCTCTCATCAGCCCATGGGAGCCATAGTCTGAACTCCTAGTATCCCCCCAAGTAACCCCTGTCATACGCCCCTATATTATATAATCCCTTATACAGCCCCTTTCAAATAGTTTAGACTATGAGCCCATATACATGGGATCGCTCTTGTGGAGGCTTGACGCGCCTGGTGTGCCACGCAGGCCACGAGGACCACCGTGAGGAGCATCAGCCCCTGCCTTGCCGGTGGCGGTCATTCTTATTATGACGATTATTCTTATTATTTGTCTTATTATCTATTATTGGTCTTATTATAACTGGTTATCTGTTAACTTTATTTTCATTGTTGTTCGGGTTTAGGGTTTAGGGGAATCAGGATCCAAAAGCAGCAAGTTAGCACACGGTCCCTAAATTGGAGTTTGCGTAATGAGGCGGCCCAATCTCATCCCCAGTATGCTATATACTTCATATCAAAGCTGCGAAAACAGACCCCTAACTTTTGAAGACCACCTTTCACAATCCCTTAGCAACATAGTCCCATACAACACATGAGCCACAGTCTAACCTCTGCATCCCCGTGAATAAGCCCTATAACGCTCGCCTACATAACCCCCTACACATCCCCCTTTCAAGACCCTAAACCCTAACCCCCAACCTGAACATACATATATATATATATATATGGTAGTTTCCCAAAATTAGGGGACCCCAATATACTATAGTCCTTATTACTGGGACCCCCAAAAGGATACCCATAATTTTGGGAAACCCCCATATATACGTATATATCTCTTCCTTCAAGTCTACTAACCACCAATGAGCTGCTGCGGCTGGTCCTCGCACTCAAGGTTGCTGAGCACAGCCTGTTGGAACCTGGGCCAGGAAGAACACAGTTGGGGGTTTAGGGGTTTAGGGTGAAGGATTTAGGGGTTTAGGGCTTAGGGTTGAGGGCTTTGGGTTTAAGGGTTTAGGGGTTTACGTTTAGTGGTTTTCAGATTATGGGTTCAGGGTTTAAGGTTGAAGAGTTTAGGGTTTAGGGTTTAGGGCCAGGGCCCAAGGAAATGCCAGGAAGATTGTCCTCTCAGGGGGCACGCAAGAAATATCATTGGGAATTTACGGGGTTATCAAAAGTATGATCCCTTGCTCAGTACCCTGAATATTGAAGGGCCGCAATCTACAAGGGATCCAAAATGGAATCAGATTTTTCATGCTAACCTCTCTAAATGTGGGATCTTTTCGAAACCCATCTCCATGCAATTCCCTGAAATGCACCCACTGAAGCTCCTTATTATCCCCTTGTTAGGTCAGCCTACACCCTAAACCCCAACCCTCCTCCTACGCCTCCCCACCCCAATTAGCGGAACCCACGCCCCAAACCGTGAACCCTGAACCCGCAAACCAATCCTGAGAAGCTCTTTTGTTTCAATCGAGAGACAGCCCGGATTCGGCTACCAAGTATGCAGCTTGGGCGTGGTCCGCAGACACCTAGATGGGGATTCCAACAAAAAATTGGGGCCCCCTTCAACAAGGATTGGGGGGGCAATGTAGAAGTTACGTAGGGGCTGCTGTTTAGGAAGATATATCAAGAAATGCAGGGCGCCGAAAAAACAACAGTAAAGTTTTGGGGCGTATACTCTAGCTAGGCCATCTAGATGACAATTGTTAACATGATAAGCAGATTTTGCTAGGTCCTGACTTTGGGGTGGGGATACCAAAAACCAAAATCCTCTTTTTCAAATACGGTTTTGGAGCGTAGTATGCTCTATAGGTATGCAACTACGGGGTTTCCAGAACTCAGAGGCCCCACTTGGGAGTCTCCTATCATAAATAATCGTCTATTGGAGCCTGCATTGGATTAGAAATGTTATTGACAGTTATTGAGTTAGTGTATGAGATCTGGGATTGATAAGAGTTTAGGCACAGGAATGTAGGAGCAGAAATATTCAGAATGGGATTTGAGGATGAGTGAAAACCCTCAACAAGAGGGAATACAAAGGAATAATCTTGGTAATTGTTGAGGCTTCCGAGTTGAGGTGCTTCTTGGGAGGTTCAGCATTCAGGCTGGAGAGGGTTGGTTTAGGGCTTTGTGGTTTAGGGTTTAAGGGTTATAGTACCCCTTAAGCAGCCGCCTCGATCAGCAGAAGTAGCGCCTGGGCCCGCCTCTTGCTTTCCGCTGGAACGGCATAAGTGCGCTTCAGGAGCTCCTCCGAGGGTTTCGGGAGTTACGGTGCAGGCCTTAGGTTCTAGGGTTTAAGGCTTAGGTTTCAAGATGACGGTTCAAGATCTATTCTTTAGGGTTTAGGGTCGGCAGTTCAGGATAGAACTTAATTATCTGGAAAGCCTAGATACCCAAAAACGAGCTGCTACTTGAAACCAAAATGGTAGGGAAATTGGGATAGAAAGCAGACCATAATTTGGGTCCACTGGCTTCTAGCGTTTAGGATTTGAAGCCTAGGTTTGGGATTTGGGGCTTAGGGGTCTTGGGGCGGAGGCTTGTGGCTTGCATAGCATGTGGGGCTTTGGGTTTGGGTCGATGGTAGCGCCGGTATTCCAGAGACACGAAGATCATTCCATCAGGCTTTATTGGGGACTACTATACTTACTGGGGCTTTGTAGGAAAGAAGGGATATACTGCATAGGGATCATGTTCCCTTATTTCCTACTAACCACCGGTAAGTACAGGGGTTCTCATAAGGACGAAGACTATCACAAAGGCTTGTGAGGAATCAGCATGGATATTCAACTACGCCGTCCAAGACTGTGAGTTGTGAGCGACCTACTGATGAGTTCTTGATTTTGGGCATTAAAAGCAGCAGGGGCCACCCTGAAATCCGAACTCGGAACTCAAAACGAGGACTCTAACTTTTGGGAAAAACATTTGAGGCGCGGTCAGGTGAGGTCGTTGCACTTCGCCACGTAGACTCTGCACCCTCAACTCTGAGAACCATGGTTGATGCAAGAACCATGACCTCTATATGCTAAAACACCAAAATTCAAGTAAAAGGTACTTTTAGGCATCAACTCTCACAGTCACTAGCAGCTCCTTCAAATAGGTGAGAGTGTAGGATTGACAGCGGCGGAAGTCCAGCGTCTTGTCCTTCGATTTCCATCACGGTACAGGGTCATGTCGGGCTTCTCAAATAGGGTTGTCTAGGGAGTGTATAGGGATAATATAGGGGTTATGATAATATACAGCTATCTAGGAATTCTGAACTAAGGGTTTCCCAGAATTTGGGCTACCTTCTTGGAGGGGTCCCATAATAAGGATTATAATATTTAGGGGGTCCCTTCTATGATGGAAACTACCAAACAGGATTCTGTGGGACACACGGACGTCATAAAGATTCAAGGGTCCCTTTGAATCCCCCTCAAGGAGCATTCAGGGTTATATAACTTCTTATCATGGTCGTATCCAGGAGGCCCAGCGTTGTAGCGTCAACATTTGAGCGTGAGAGAACAATCGCATTGCTTGAGGTTTCCTTGTGAGTGTATTGATGGTTGGTGTCCATGTGAGCTGTAGTCTAAACTTCTAGTATCCCCCACGATATAATTGCATAGCAGTACCCTAGATAATCTCCCATACAATTCCCTGTAAGGAGTTTAGACTATAGCTCATCTGAGATGGTACTGTTGCAAAATCCGCCTCGGCCAGTACTGGGCCATACATGAAGACAGGCCATCCATTGAGATGCGAAGATGCCAGGCACCACACCTACACCCGAAATGTTGTCGGATCTCTGCCATCGAAAACGAGCTTTCAAAGAAAAGGAGGACTCGTATTGAAGTAGCCTGCAGAACCCTCGCAAAACTTTGTATGTGCCTGTAACAGATATTGCGACTTCTAACTCTACCTTATTTGGCCTACCAAGATACTGGTACTTGCTTGCAATCCCCTACGTCAAGGTTCAGGGCAATCATAGCCAAAGGAAACTGCAAAGGTGGTTGGAGAACCCTATTAGGGGGGTTTAGGGTTAGGGGTGCTTGGGGGGAGTATAAGCGGCTTGCCAATCATACATACAATTATAAGTAGGTTATCTTGCCAGGTTCTGCAGCCCGCTTGAAGACCTGGTAAATACAAACATTTTTCAGGGAATGTTCCTTTGTACCCTAGGGTTTGTACCCTTGGGTTTGGGTCCCTAAACCATGGAATATGGTCCTGAATAAGGGTATTTGAGGTCCAAAGCCTAGGGTTACAAACAATAAGGGTACAAACTTAAAGTCTTTGAATCCTAAACCTGCTGACGCTGGGTTGTAGTTGACCTCAACCTCCCAAAACTAAAGTTCCCTGGAAGCCACACGGTTTAGGGTTTAGGGTTTAGGGTTTAGGGTTGATGAATTCAAATTTCAGGTGGTTCTTAGGATCACGAAAAACAGAAATCGAAGATTGATTTCCAGATAGGGGCGCCTGAACCCCAAACCCTAAACCATGTACCCCAAAGCCCCATATACCCAAAACCCTAAACCCTAAACCCTAAACCCCATACCCCAAACCCTATACCCCAAAGCCCTATACCCTGAACCCAATAAGCCTGAACTTCCCCAAAAA
This sequence comes from Symbiodinium pilosum, assembly GCA_905231905.1. Lineage (NCBI taxonomy): Eukaryota > Dinophyceae > Suessiales > Symbiodiniaceae > Symbiodinium > Symbiodinium pilosum. Next base: position 8,883 of record CAJNIZ010001026.1, read on the forward strand.
AAAAAAACAGAAGTGTCCTCGGCCTCGTGCTGCGAAAGCTTTGCAGCACTGGCTCGGAGTTCTGCCTCCCAGGGCAAAGGCTTTGGTAACCTGGGCCGCGGAGTTAGGGTTTAGGGTTTAGGGTTTAGGGTTTAGGGTTTAGGGTTTAGGTAGGCTGTGGAGAGGTTAATATAACCCCTATATACTGTAGTAGTTACCATTTTGTTTTCCATTATCCCTATATAACCCCAATATACCATAGTAGTTTCCATCCCTATATAACCCCTTCAACGACAAGGTGTAGGCTGTGGGTTGTAGGTTGACAGTTTGGGATTTAGGGTTTGGGGTTTAGGATTTGAGGTTTAGACTTTAAGGCTTCGGGCTTAGGATTGGGAGCTTCTACGATTTATATAGGCTTTGAGGCTAGGGGCTTAGAGTTTAGGCCTGAAGGTTTGGGGCTTCCTTGCAAGTGGCAAATTATGAACCAGCACGTGGGTTGCCCTCAAAATTATGGGCCCCGTTTGCTTCAAGATTATATTACGGCACCTAGTATTCATGGGTACCAAAATGGGACCCTCATTTTGGGAACTCGCCACATGACTTCAAGCTTTCTGCTCCAACATCCCGAAATGATTCTCAGAGGCTTAATGAAGCCTAATAGGGCTCTAGATTTGGGGGAGGGGGTACCTTTGGGGGGGTGCATTATTGTAACCCCTATAAATATCCCTGTACACTGCTCAGATACTTAGATCCGTCATTCAGGAAAACCCAAACAAAGGGCCGTGATTTTGAGGAACGCCCCCCAAAAAACACTATGCAAACTAGGAACTCGATATGCTTGTACCTTTCTTCATGCGTTGTCAGATGCGCCAGAAGAGCACGAAGGTGCTGAGACTTGCATTCCATGGCGGAGCAGGCTACTGGCTAAGCCTTGAGAGCTGAGGATCCTACATGAGCTATAGTCTCAACTCGTTAAAGAGGGATTATAAGCGGACTGCTATAGGGATACTAAGGGGGATACTAGGAGTTTAGACCATAGCTTACATGGTTTCGGGTCTGGGTTTGAGGGTTTAGGGTTTGAGTTTGGGTTGAGGGCTTGGGGTTAGGTTTTTTGTTTAACGGACCTTTTTCCAGTCGGAGGTTTACCATAACACGTTTAGGGTTTAGGGGTTAGGGTTTGAGTTGAGGGTCTGGGTTTGAGTTTGGGTTTAGGTTTAAGGTTCGGGGTTAGGTGTCCAGCTACCTAAGACTTCCTGCACAAACATCTGCTGCAGCACTTGCCACCAGCTGTTGGTTATCGCATCACCGCACCATCATAAAGAAAAGAATGACCCCCACTCCCAAACTGAAGACCCGACAAGTATATCATGGCTCCTAGACTCCTATAAACTACTCCTAAGGGTTGTAATTACAAAATCTTCGCATTGATCATTCAATGTACCTGTACTTGGAGGCCGGGGATAGCTGGGTTACAATGCGGCTTGTAGAGGCCATAGGTAAGCTTGCTCAGAAGGGCTTGTCCCTGACTCCTAAATTGACCTCTACAGAAGAGTCAGAAGAGTTCTCAAGAATTGCCCCAATCAGACCCACAGACGTGGGACTCATGTTGAGGCATTCCTTCTTTGGGAATTCTTGTGAGCAACCCGACAATCTGTAGATTCCGGGCGCCCAGCTGCAGGCATCAAACCCTGAATCCTACGGGTCTCGGCTTATTGAACCCTAAACCCTAAACCCTAAAGCACTCTTTTTTTGAGGTAGGGGGAATCTAGGAAACCCCAAGGCTTAGGGACTACAAGAGGATTCTCACAAGTAGGTCCCCTTCAAGGATTTTGTGGGTAGTCTTTTTTCCCCTGAACAACCCAACATGGTAGCCTAAATCCGTAGAGCCTGTATCCAAAGCAATCAAGCTAAAGTGAAGGCGAGGCAGATCTAGAACACGCTTGCAGTGAACAGTCTATAATGGGGGTCATACTGAGGGCTATATATACTTATACTGTGAATATTATCCAACTGTTAATGAGTAGCGGCAGTACCCAAAATGTTTCTGTTCCCAGCAACCCCTTAATTATGAGGGTACCCTTTTTCCTGATGTTGAGCTTTAAGAAGGAGACCCAAAATATAAAAGGAAAAAGTGTACTCCTGGGGAACATAGCAAGGAGGCAACCAGTATTTTGCGGCTACGGAGCACGAGCTTTGATCCTTCGTCGTGCCGCTTGAGCTTCAAACAAGACACTGCGATCAGGAATCTTTGCAGACCGGCACAAGATATTCCATAGAAGCGTGATAATAATACTTGCGATTTGCAATTTTCTATTAGTAGGGTGGTATAGAATTGACCATAATAAAGGCCTCTACTACAGCAGCCCACGAAAAGGAACCCCTGCTTTTTGGAAGCCCTCGTTTGCAAGACCTGCAAAAGCCACTCAAACCCCTGTACCTGTAAAAGAATCCTCCTCGCCTTGTCCAGCTGCACAAGCTCTTCTCCCATCGTGACAATGTCCTGCAGCCAAGGAATCGGGATGAACTTCCGTTTGCCCTATGCGGTCCAATTGGATACAGGGAGCAGAAGGGTTTGGAGTTATACACGGTATCATGAAGGAATTAAATGGATAGAATGATGGCACATCAAATTGAAAAAGAAAATGAAAACGAAATGGAAACTAGGATTGTATGAGGGTTTATATGATACCAAGCTTGCCCACTGCACCCAAATTGAGGAACATAGCTTGCTCAACACTTGGAACCCGCATAAAACACCAGAAAAACTCCCCACTTAGGGCTCCCTGAATAACAATTCTGGAGATTTTTGTACCCATTGGGATGATGTTAAGGTTATATTGGGGCTATATTGGGATGATGGAAGTAAAATGGAAACTACTATCTGGGGCTTGGGTTTGGGGGTTTAGCTAGGCGTGTGTGAGACTGGGTTCTGGCATACGATAGGGCCACTGGTGCTAGACCCTGCACGGGATCCTTGGCTGCCTGGAGCCAGAGGCTTGATAGTTCAGAGCTTGAAGGATGTGATTCTGTGTAGGATACTGGTTTGGGGTATGGGGTGTATAGGGTTTAGGGTTTGAAAATTCGCAAACTAATGACTTCCTCTTCGACTCTTCATACCCCCCGACATACTCAAACTTGTTGGTGGTTAGCAGGGAATAAGGGGATATAATCCCAATATACGTCCGAATAACATATTCCCTTATTACCTACTACCCCAGTAACCAAATCCCTTCCACAAAAATCGAAAGCCCGCACCCCATATACCCCCAAAATGCGCAATGCGGCCCCTATACACTCTCTACGAAGGTTAAAAGGCGCCCATCACGCTGAGAAACCCACAACCTGCTTACTGATGCTTAGTAGGGAATATGGGGATATTATTTATATATACCTATAGAGGTGATATTGGGATGATGTTCCCTTATTCCTTACTAACCACCGCTGTAAACCTGTAGAACTCTACGAAACGCAGGAATTTGCTTGGGTTTGGAATCGAGACTTTCGGGGTTGGAGTGTGTCGGTTAGGGTGGTATCTAGAAAGCCGATCCCTCGAAGGCCCTAAATCAAAGAGGTCCTCTCCCAGGGAGATGAGCGACGCGTTGAGCCTTGCTTGCTAACGCTTGGATCAAGAAGGCTTTTGGAACTTTTAAGTTTGAGAAGTGCAAGGAACAATAGTTGTAGCAGTAGTGGTAACAACTATAGTAGCGATAATAGTAATAGAAATAACCTCCTTTGGGATAATCATCAAGGGTAAAAACAAAGCCACACTCCGTGCACCCGGAGCTCTCCAGGCCTAAAACCCAAAACATACATATCAACATATCGCTCAACAATGTAAGCATACAATGGCCTGTAATATGACGCTGACATGACTGCTCCTCCAACTCGCCCTCCTACTTCCTAGCTCCTAATAGGGAATAGGGGAATATAATCCCGATATAACCACTCTATCATACTTTCCCTTATTCCTTACTAACCCTCAGTAAGCCTGCCACTACCCTCCCACTCCTCAATGCAATCGGGCGGCCGCTCGATGTCGGCGCTCAGCTCATCAATGAGGACCGTCTTCGAACTGCAAGGTCAAAAGGCGAAGCCACTTGCGGAGCAATATGTTACTGGCACTATTTCTAGAATTGTTACTCGTAAGCTTACTATGGCTATGACTCTTAATCCTACTGTTTCTGACATGCCTACTCTTACACGAAGAGGGCTTGTTAGGGTTCAGAGTGCTCAGTTGGGAGTTCAAGGTTTGTGCACGCTTGCGGGCGGCGCTCAAAACAGAGCCTTCCTCAGATGCACTCAGTGACCCCTGGTTTTTAGGGCTTACTGCCTCGCACGAATAGATATGTAGCCGCAACAGCAGGACCCCTTCGCCCCAAAAATGGAGTCTAAGAACGCGGGAATCTTTGTATGGAGATAGATAGAGAGTCCATGCAGGGGGCATATAGGTGGGTACATACATATCTAAGCATGTATATAAATGCTATAATTAATGGGAGACATTATCAAATCATACCTCATATGAGCTATAGTCTAAACTCCTAGTATCCCCCTTAATAACCCCTATAGTAGCCCCCTATATAATCCCCTATATAACCCCCTTTAAGGAGTTTAGACTGTAGCTCATATGGGAGTTTCGTAAGATATCCTCACATGCATAGCCCTCAGAGAGCCCAAGTGATACTAGGACAAGCCGCAGAACACCCCTCAGGTTTTTGCGTAAGGGTCCTCCTTTTTTTGGAATACCCCAGAGTAACAGGACATTTGGATTCCCCAAAAGCTACAATTAGAACGCTATAACTATCATATGAGTCATATGAGCCATTGTCTAAACTCCTAGTATCCCCCTTAATAACCCCTTTTGTAGTCCCCTTTCTAATCCCCTGTATAACCCCCTTTAAGGAGTTTAGATTATGGCTCATATGACTACCATAGGGTCTCAGCTTTGGTGGCTGCAGTTACTAAGACTCTGTCATTAGAGCGTGGTCATTAGTAGGGTTTAGGGTCCATGGCAAACCACAAAACGAACCTTAATAAATCCTCCATTAGCTTTTGGGGGTCCGGTAAGTCTTTGAGGGCTACTCCTGAGAGATACCCCTATAGGGGTATATAGCGATATCAGAAGATCACGAGGAGGGTCCATGTCCGGAAGTTGGTAGACAAAACCATATGACTTTAACTACCTCCCGTAAGAGACCCTAAACCCTGAACTCTAAACCCTGAACCCTAAACTCTAAACCACCCTAAACTGGAAGTTCCCTGGAACCCTAATAGGAGTCTTCAGCTGGTTCTTAGGGTCAAACCCCTCAACCCAGAAACCCAAAATCCCGAACTCTAGACCCTAAAGTTTATGGTGAAAATCCCCAAGGGTTTAGGGTTGAGGGTTATAATTTGGGTGCTGCCCCCCCTCAGTAACAGTTGCATAATGATTATAACATGGTTATATATAGCCC
>CAJNIZ010001026.1:14879-29925 GCA_905231905.1 Symbiodinium pilosum
TCCAAGGAGCTAGCTTTCGTGACCTTATGCCTTACACCCGTGGGTTTGGAGCATAGTGCCTAGGAATTTCAGTCTTTGTCTTCTTTTGGGCTCACAGCAGTTTCGGAGTTTCGGGTTCTGGGGCTGAGTTGAGGGACTCGCTACGAAAGCTGGCTCAACATGAGATCATGCTGATAAAGGGTTTAGGGCTTAGGGTCTAGGATTTGACTCAGGTTCCTGTGCCAGCCTTTAACTGCCTGCCTCAGGGTGAAACCTGCGACTCAACCACTGAGTTTCTGCATTCTATGTAGAGCCAAAACCCTAAACCCTAAACCCCCAAACCCCTAAAACCCTAAACCCCCAAACCCCTAAAACCCTAAACCTCCAAACCCCTAAATCCCAAACTCCCAAACTCCTAAACCCCCAAACCCCAAACCCCCAAACCCCAAACCCCCAAACCCCTAAACCCCAGAAGGTGAACCCAAACAGCAGCTAAATCAGAAACACCCCTCCAGTCCTTTCCGGCCTAAATGTAGGACCCTTAAGGGGTTTAGGGTTTTAGGGTTTTAGGATTTTGGGTTTAGGGTTTTCGGGTTACCCTTGAAATAATGTCTTTTGGGCTGGTTTGGTGTTTAGGGTTTAGAGTTTAGGCATGGATGATTATGAAAGCTTCGACATCAAGCCCCGAACCCTTCTGACAAGAAAGAGGTACTAATGACAAAACACTTGCTACTGCTATTCCTTCAAACCGCTTGTGGAAGTATGCTTCAGTATCTTGTTTTAAGCATGTACTGTATGTTGCTGTAGAGCACAAATCAAACTTATCCAGGCTCCCCGTACAACCCCCAAACTCAATACTGTGTTCTTGATGTGGAGGTTGTGAAAATTGCGGTCACTTTGCAAGCACCCTAAGTAGTACGCACAATGTTGCGCCGGCGACACCCCAAACGGACTGTAACTTTGAAAGCCTTCCATGTGGTGTTTAGAGTGTTCTTGACAGCTCCTGCCTGCTAAGCACCTCCCTAACCTTAATCCCTCAGCCCTGAACAAACCCAACCCTCCCCAAGCCTCTTAACTCTAAACCTCAGAACCCTAAACCCTAAACTCTGAACCCCAATGCCACCTCATCAGCCAGCTTGGTGACCATGCCCTCAAGCATATCCCTCAGAGTTTGCATGGGTTCCCTTGCTCACGTAAGGGCATTGGGAAAATTTAGGGATAGCAAAATCTAATTGAGGGGAAACCTTAAACTTCAGTACAATGGGGAGCTGGTTAAGACAACCCACAAGTTTTGGAGCTAAGAGGTTTCAGAAGAAGTTTGAGGGGTTTGAGCTTTTGGCTGAGCATGGTACGGAACACCAGTTTAAACTAAAATGGTAATAAGTACATTGATATAACAACGGCTTTTAGGGTCTGGGGTTCAGGGTAGCGCTTGCCGGCTACTTCTGGCATGTCACCATCTCATCAGTACACAATCACACCTTTCAAGCTCGCCCTGCGTCTCTCTCCGTGCGTGTATCCTCCTTTCCCTCTTCACTAGTTTATGTTCTCTATATCAGTTTCTGTATCTTTCTTTCACGTACAAAGCTCATGAACGCCCGTCAGGTCTCTTTCAAAAACAAAAATGCAGGCCTGTGTCTCATAAACCCCTGTAGGGACAGTGTCTGTAAGGAAAAAGGACCCAAGGCATCATTTAATAGTAATAGTAAGAGTACTAATAATAGCTATAACGGGATGATGGAAAAGAAAATGAAACCTACTATTTAGGGTTTAGGGTTCGGGGTGTAGGGTGAAGGGTCGAAGTCTTAGGGCCTGAAATCTCAAAAGGAAGGGACTGCAGAGCACAGTCAAACTAAAAGGGTTGCGTAGGATTGCATATTCATGTACAGGCATGACCGCAGCATGACTCTTGATTTAAGTATAGAGGGAATCCTTAAAGTATAAAGGATCCCTCAGGTGGACCCCGTTAATTAAAAAAAAAAAAAACTGAACCCTCCAACCCACAACAGGACAGCCCAGCACTTTGGGCTCCTGGCTTTACGCCTTCGAGATTGCTTGACTCAGCAGGCTGAATCAAGTTCAGCAGAGCCTGAGTAAGAATAGTAATAATACTAGCAGTTCTGATGGTAGTAATAATAATCAACATCAGAGTACTAATACTAATAATACTACTCGTAATGAGAATAACAGGCGGGCAGCTTATGGTCCAGTGGGTAATCTTCCCCCGGCCTTCCACACAACCCCTGCTTACAAGTGAGCGGGGCCTCCGCTGGGTTGCTGTTGCGGAACTTCAACTCAGTTACCTATTTATGGAATTCTGTAGGGGTTTAAGGTTTACCCTTAAATTGCACATAGCAAATGACAGGGCTTCCTTGCTGCCGTAACTTAATTCCCTGACGGCAACCCAGTATGGGAACGCTATGGAAACGACCCACCTGTAGATCTTGAGGGACTCAAGGCATGATATTTGTGGTCCTGAGATTTTTTGTAGGGCTCCAGAGGGTTTACGGTTTAGGGTACGGGCCTCGGGGTTAAGCAAGGTTGGGGCTGGGGTTTATGCTTAGGGTACGGGCTTAGGATTTCAGAAGTGGGCCTAACGGCTTTTCAGATTTGGGGTGTGACGCCCCAACAATTTCCTCTAATTCCACAACAAGACCCCTACCCGCAACACATAGGCCATAGTCTAAACTCTTAGTATGCCCGTTAATAACCTCCGTAGTAGTCCCCTATACCCCCTATCTAACCCCCATTAAGGACTTTAGACCATGGCACACATCAAGCCTGTCAACGCTGATTATCCCGAGGTCTACGGCCAACACATGCAAACTCCTCATCCGGAACCCTCTAAACTAAGCTCAAGGCTCAAAAAACAAAGTACTAGCAATACCGGTGTCTACATAACTTACAGAAGCATCTAGAATTTACATACACCATAAGCTCCCCCAAGCCCCCTAAACCCTCAACCCTAAGCCTAGGATGCCACCGACGTGGATCCACTTGAGCACAAGCTAGTCCATATAGAACCCTATAAAATTCCTATATAGCCCATTTAGAAACCTATATAATCCTCATAGAGCAAGCAAGCCTTAGCATCCCAAAGGCCCCCAAGCGCCAGACTGCGCTGTGCAAGCGCTGCGCTTCCTTCGTGAGGAAGGGCACGATTTTGGCCTGGAGTGAATAAGGGGTTTAGGGTTTAGGGTTAGGGGAAGGGGTTTGGGGATATGGGAGAATTAGGGGTAGCTACTATAATGGAGAATCAAATGGAAAAGAAAATGGAAAATGAAATGGAAACTGGTATCATATAGGGGGTTATAGGGCTTAGGGGTTCCCAAAATTAGGGGTCCCTTTAGAAGGGGGTTACATGGGGTTATATGGGGTTCTATGGGGAAGGGGTATGCAAGGCCTACAGAGGGTTACGGGAGATCGCATGAGCTATAGTCTAAACTCCTAGCATCCCCCTTAAGAACCCCTATAATAATAGTCCCCTATATCTTCCCATATATAACCCCCTTTTAGGAGTTTAGGGTTTAGTGGCCCTAGCTTGAAAACCACCCTCAAACCTACAATTCCAAAGCTGCCAAGACAGTTCGTGAACTCGACAAACCCTTCAAATGTAAAAAATACCCCGAGCTCCAGAAACTCTAAACTCTGAACCCTAGGGCTCAGGGCTGGGGGTTCCTACTTGGAGAGTCAGGGGGACCTGATAACTGGGTTCATAATGAGGATAGCTGGGGTTACTATATGGCTTATAAAGGTTAAAAATAAACTTATTGTCCATTTGCTTTTCCATTCCTGCATTCCCTGCTTACCACCACTCTAACCAAACAATACTGTAGACTGTAGACCCTAAGCGCTATTTTACTAAACTCCGAACCCTAAACCCTAAACCCTAAACCCTTTGGCCTTTACGATGTCGTTGGCGGGCCGACGCAGCGCAGCCAAAGAGGAGCCCTGCGCGGATTCTGCTTTCTTCTTTTTCGGCGGCGCCCCGAGTAACGGTAATATGGTTTAGGGTTTAGGCTTATGGGGCTGGCAAATAGTTTAGGGTTTAGGGTTCAGGGGTTTTGGCTTTAGGGCTTTCAGGTTTAGCGTTTAGGGATAGAATATGGCTTTGGGTATATCATAAATAGATCCCCATATACCCATATTCTCTCTACTTAAGGGGGACTATAATCAGAAGCAGCAAGAGCGCCCACGGGTCCTTATTGGGAGACTACTAAAAGCTACAAGCTGAAGATTCCTTATTAGGGGTGAATGTAGCCACACTACTGAAAATCAAAAAATACATAAGACTTATTGAGGTTTGGTAAAGGATATGTTAAGCATCATGTTGAACAATAGATAACCCAGCCAACCCATGAACCTTAATCCCTAAACTCAACATCCTAATCCCTAAACCCTAAACCAGAGTCCCTAGACTCTACATCCTGATTCCTAAACCCGAAGCACAAAACCCGCATCCCTTCACCCTAAGCCCTAAACCCTAAGCCCTAAGCCTTGAAGCGAAACCCCGGCCTGCTTTCGCTTCACCTGGAGGAGTTTTCGGCTGGATGTGGGAATTTTGGGTTGATGATTTTTACAGTTTAAGAAAAGTTGGGTTTAAGGGGCTTGAGGGTTTATGATTTATGGAGAAAAGTTGGGTTTGAGGGGTTCAGGGCTTAGGGCTTATGATTTATGGTCTAGGAAAAATTGGGTATAGGAGTGAATCCCCTCCCCCTAACATTAAACGTCCCGACCTCCCCTAATATTAGATCTTCCCAAGAAAGTTTAAAACATGAGAGTATTCAATATTAGGGTGATGGGGGAGTGAATATTGGAGAGGAGGGGATTAGGGACCTTCGGGCTTAGGGTTTAGAAATGACCAGCACTTTAGCCTCGGGGTTCAATGCTTGAAGTGCGGGTTGCACAAAAAGGGGGCCTCTGCAGAATCAGGGGACACTGTATGTATACCGTTCTGGAGGGTAGGACGCATTGCAGGCCCATTTTTACGCAGAATTGGTGCGCTTGTAGCCATTTTCCCAGTGATTGTTTTGACGCTTCAAACCGGAAGCGTTGTTTGTATTTATCCATAACTTCCACAGCATCAAGAAGGTATGGATATATATGTATGTATATCTATGTATATATATATATGTGGGGGGGGGTGCTCAATCAGGGGTCTAGTGTTGGGCATTGAATTTTGAGGAACTCCCAAAGGAGTGTCCGTGTCCGGGGTTTCAGAGTCCTTCACCTCTCCACAAAGCCATTGGACCCCTTCTCAGACACTGGCTTCCGAGGAACCGGCAACAAAACACAAGACCAAAAATACGCAAAAACAAAAAAAAAAAATGTTTAGCTGATCCTGGTAATAACTTATGGAAGGTTCCCTCCCATACCTAAAATGCGTGAGAGACGTTCAATACACCTCAAGAACCATATACATCCCCTGATGTCCGGCCCCAACAACCTTTCACCCAAGCACAAGCCCCAAACCCCTCAATCCCACCTTACCCCACCCCTGCTCCCTTGTTGGCTCCTCCTCAATTGCGTCTGATCAGCCTGGACTATCGTTAAGCAGCCTAGTTAAGAAAACCCTCCCCGACCCCTGTTCTTCCTAGGCTGTTCTGCTCTACCCTGCCATACAGATGAGGTTTTTGCACCTGTAATACAAATTGAAACCCTATCCGCCCATCTGCAAAAAATGTAAAGTGCTAAGATAATGATTAGTCAAGGTCTGTAAAAGTTCCCCTTCAATCTTGCCTGCAGCAGGCTCCTCCACTTGACATCCAGAAGAGACAGCTTCTGAGACCTGCATCAAGCAGCTCGGAACCCGGAGCCCTGAACCATGTGTTCGAAAAGTAGGAAGCATGCAGGGAACATGGAGAAGGACTACAGAAAATGAGCAAGCAAGGATCACACAAGGATCCTAAGGAGTCCATCTGAAGTTGCTGAGAGTTCAGGGACGAGGGTTTGAGGAAATGATTGGGGCTCCTGACTTCAGGATTCGGATGTCAGCTCCAGAGTCTGGAACATGGACTTGGTAGCTGGGATTTGGGTTTTAGTTTTGGGCAGAGAGCTTTTCGGTTGCCATGTTCAACACGCAGGCAGCCCAATATCCCTCACTTAAGTCATGTTCCTTAAACCATATGAAGGATCCTACTGGCCTTTTACAAAAGATTCCTTTTTCAGGGTCTGTTCTCTGGGGGAAGCTTCATCTTGCACAGTGATTGCCAATGCAGCTGGGCTCCCAGGTTGCTGTTTTCAGTTTAGGGTTAGGGTTTCAGGTTTAGGGTCTAGGGGGCAACAGCTATAACGTGGGACAATTCAAGCAGGAGTACTCTAGCCCACGTTATGAATTCTTTAGAGAAGACTTAGAGCTTCAGAAGTTTTGGGGGCCGCAAGGAAGGAGTACTCGTGAGGACATGGGATTGTTCACAAACCCACTTGAAAGCGAATCATGCACACTACCCTATTCCACAAAATGGTGGAGTTTTACAGTAGTCCTTCTTTTGCCGCCTGGAGAGCTTAAAAAGTACGACCCCGTGCAGACTTGTAATCCTGCCGCCAAACACATTCTATGCGTCAGTTCTACGTACCACCTGCACACCCTAACGACAGAGGTCCTTGATAAGGATCCCGGAACCAACATGTTGAGCCCAGCTGGCAGCTTCCAAACATTAGGGCCCACACTAGCTACCCCAAAATATATAATAAACTCTACGGATCCCAAAGCCCTAAACCCTAAAACCTAACCCTAAACCTAAGCCCTTGAAAATCCTCATGTTGGGGGCTACCGAGGGCCGTGCACGATCGCCACGGCTTTCTCCACTGCCTGGCCGTCATGGCAGCTTTCTGTGATCCTTTACGTTCGCCAAATCCCAGCTAATTACCCTCCCCAAACTCCAATATACCCTAGAATATCCCTAGATCTCCCTAGAAAGATATGTATATACATATATATATACACACACATGCAATATGTCTCCCGCATCTCCCGTATATAACCAATATAATTCCTTCCTTCCATCCCCCTAGACATTCCTACATATCCTCATATATCCCCATAGTTCCCCTGAGGCTAAGCTGTATGCAGAAGCTGGCCTCTAGCTCTTCGCTTCGGATCTTCTGGTTGGATTCAAAGTCGGCTGCCTCTGGGCGGCTTCATAGGTTTTACAGTTTGGGTCTTGGCGGGCGTAGGGCTAAGGTTGAGGATGTAGGGCTTAGGGTTTCAGGCTTAGGGTTCTGTTCTGGGCTGGGTTTCAGGATTTCAGCAAACCGGGCTGGGACAAGGTCAGCAAACATTGGCTATGGACATTACAGGTTGGCACATCATGGGTGGGTGGGATTTGGGCTATAGTCTAAACTCCCAGTATCCTCCTTAATAACCCCTATAGTAGTTCCCTATATAATCCCCTATATAATCCCCCTTTAAGGAGTTTAGACTATGGCTCATTTGGTGTCTTCTTTTAGGGTTGGGGGCTGGGGAGGCATGCTCAGGGTATCGCATTTAAGTGTCCGAACAAGCTTCACAACAAAAAGCTGGAACAGATTTGAGTAGGGACGCCCTTTGGACGGAAAGCTCCCATCTTTCTCCTCATGTGTAACTGACAAACAGAAACCTCTCAATCATCCCAAACAAGGACCACATAACGAAGGTATATTCCCTAATATATCAAATCCCTTGGGCACCTGCAGGGAGTCCCCCTTTTTTGGAAAGTCCCATTTCTGCCAACCTATCTGGAAATTATGCCATCGGCTTTTCGAGGGTTTCCAGTCAATTCACCATCATGTCCTCGCTGGATAGGTATATTATGGAGCACTTGGTGGGATCTCTACCCGTAGCCGTAAGGAGCTATGAGATACGCTAAACCCTAAACCCTAAACCAGGGGATATATTGGGATAATGGAAAAGAAAATGGAAACCACTGTTGAGGGCTTAGGTGTACCGAAGTGGAGCTTGGCTTCGAACAGCCCCTGCTTCCACAAAGCCCCGTAAACCAATGACGTCTATATTAGGGTTTAGGGTTTAGGGTCCTAGCAGTGGAAAGAACAAGAAAATCAACTGTTTGCTAGAACAGAAAGAAACAAGAGCAACCTTTTCACTGAAAAGAAAACTTAAGAAGCCTATGGCACAACACGCAAACCTGAAACTGAAACTACCACCCTTTCAGAAACCGCAAGCCTTCTGCCGGCAGGTTGATGTAACGTCCTTGCTCCAGCAAGGGAAGGTTTGGCATCTGAGGTGTAGGGCTTAGCCCTGTGTTGGGCCTTGTGGCTAAAGGTTTTGAGGCTTGAAGCTTAGGATTTGCAGTGTATGGTTCCGAGTTAAGTGGGGTCTGAGGTATGAGCTTGGCCTTCAGAACATCATTGATCGAGCGACCGCCCTGCCTTGTGTGGAGGATTCTGCTAGGTTGCGGACAGATGGGCCGCCGCTGAAAATTACAGGTCCTCTTGGGAACCACAATTTCCACGGCTACCTATGCAAGGGATTAGGCACAGTTCTATGGATATTCTTTTTGGGAGTCCCTGCAATTAGGACTACAACATGTTGGGGTTTAAACTGGGGCTCCCTATTTCCGGAAGCCCCAAACACATATATGCACATATATATATATATCTATCTATCTATGTGCGTGTCCATATATGTATATATGTGTGTGTGTCTGTACTTAAATAGACATGTATGTATGTATGTATGTATGTAGGTAGGTAGGTAGGTAGGTAGGTATGTGTATCTATCTGCCTATACATACGTGCATACATATGTATATATATATACATACAGGTATCCTACCAGTGTGCAGCTGAAAAGTTGAGGAAAGCCAAAGTGCTATCCAACCAGCCCACGCATTGGCAGTCCCCAGAAGCCACATGGTTTTACCCAGAAAGCCCAACTCACCTTAATTAAAGAATAGATGGGGTTCTAGACGGAGGGAGAGAGAGAGAGAGAGAGAGAGAGAGAGAGATGTATATATATATATGTATATATATATGTATATATATATATGGCGATATACTGGGTAGATGACAATGTATTTTGTGTTTTGAGGAATATGCCTCAACTTAGGTTCTCTGGGCATGTCTGCTGTTCTGAAACTTAGGGGCTCTTGGGGGTCTCGACTACCTAAGGTACGGCACCTGGCATTTTGAGGTGCGGAGACCCTAGGCTGGGTTGCTGTTAAGGAACTTAAATTAAGTTACCATAATAGGTTATATATAGTAAATAATAGGGTTTCCCCAATATAGTAACTTAATTTAAGTTCCTTAACAGCAACCCAGTAGGCTGTGGAACCCAGCCATGGAATGAGCTCAACACATCTCCAGATCGTTGGAGTACTGTTACTATCAGGTAAGTAGGCTGCTTTTTAAAAGCATACATTCACGATAAAGAACACTAAATGCTGAAAACTCACACTCAAATTCAATTCTATGAATAGCCTGGAGAAGAACCCTGTCAATCTTGAGGCAATGACGTCCAGGTACTTGGTGTCGGCATCCTTTTGCAGCAATTGTACACCCCTCAAGATGGTTGATTCAGAAGAGAAAGAGAAAATGTGTTTTCTGAGATCTGTCTGAACAGTCCGTCTGCGAAGCTAACCCTATGCTGGCCGGTCTCGAAAGCTTCCCTGGCCTCTGTCCTTCCCGAGCCATGATCACTCAACTACTCAACCAAAATATGAGCTGTGTACTACTGGGCGCCTTAAGTCATCAGCATCACCCCCAATCATGTTGCGGCATCGTCTAGCCACAACAAGGCACAGTATGCGCACATATGATCAGACTCAGGAGGATTCGACTAAGGAACCCTAAGTTGAGCCGTGTAAACCAACGACAACCATTGTTGGTCAGCTATGATCGATTCTCCTCTGGATATTTCAGAACATCCCATCCCCAAGAGATACCCCCATGCCCCTGAACCCTGAAAGCTCCACCTATACAGCCCCAAACCTTCAGGTCTTGTTGTTGTAGAAATAATCCAATCAAGTCGTCAGACTCTCCACCGAAGTCCATGTTTAAAGAAGGAGACTTGTACAAAAAACGCTGTCTGCCAGAACTCACCTCCCCATCTACCCCTAAAGCAGAAGGATCCTTCATTGAGAGACTGCCAAATCCAGTCAGTTTAGGATTATCCTAGCATATCCCCAACACATCCCCTATATAACCCTAAACCCTATACCCCCCTATAACACCATTTAGGGTTTAGGGTGTAGCACAGCCCTCACCAGCCCTAGATCAGGGAGCCTGATGCTTCGGCGCTGCACCTACATCCCCAGAATCGCTTAGGGTAGTTTAGGGTTTAGGGATGAAAGCCTTAAACCCTAGTCCCTACACCAAGGGCCGGCAAGGGCTATTGCTCCCCCCTTGCTGTAAGTTGTTAAATTCTAAACCCTAAATCCCTTAAGCCTACACCCCTTGCTGTACACTGCTCCACAACTGACGCAGCTGCGACGCCCCGCCTTGGAGGACGTGGCAGTGTTCTTTTCGTCCTTGAACGCTCGGGGGCTTTTTTGGGTGGAGAAGAAAAATGGAAACTACTACTTAGTGTTTAGGGCTTGGGGGTTAGGGTTTGGGGTTCAGGGTTGAGGGTTCAGGGGTTGGGGGTTGGGGGGTTTGCGGGTGCGTTGAATGGTATCATAGGAGTTGACATGAAGGATGTTCTATTGCCACCACCGCTGCCACCACCATCGCCACCACCGCCACCACGACCAAAAACCAGGTTGATATTATGATGATGAAGATGAGGTCCACAACTAATCTAAGGCCCAACTAGGGTGCATTTCAGGCTTACAGGGTCCCATGTCTGTAATCATTTCGCATTTCCGCGCCTCCAGCGAAG
Organism: Symbiodinium pilosum; assembly: GCA_905231905.1. NCBI lineage: Eukaryota > Dinophyceae > Suessiales > Symbiodiniaceae > Symbiodinium > Symbiodinium pilosum. Next base: position 25,675 of record CAJNIZ010001026.1, read on the forward strand.
CCTTCAGGGCCAGCTTCTTGCTCTTCAGGGTCGCCTTGCGGCTCTGATCCTTACAGGCGGGATGCAGGGATTTCACTGAAGCACGTGTTTCCAAAACACGAAACACACACACACACACACAAGTTCCAATCGTGTGTGCCAAAATCCTAAACGTTGATAAGTATGTAGGGGCTAGTTTACATAAAGCACCCCAATGTCTCCCTAAACCCTATACCATCGAGGTCTTGTACACCAAGCCTAAACCCAGGTTCCCCGCCCTCACAACCTTCAGGACTAAAGCCTTGGCCTCTACAATGCCAAAGTTATCACACTAGTCTCCCACCTATATTATAGCATATTATGTGAAGTTATAGTATATTGTACTATAATATACTATACTATGGTATATCATAGTACATTATAGTATAAGCTAAGTTCTGCCACTCTCAACGCGGTTTGAACCTTTGAAGCTTAGTCTCCAGAAAAACGTACTAACCCCTCGCGGACAGCATAAAATCAAAGACTACCCCTAGGGCCCTGCAAGTCCCTCCAAAGCTGCATGACTGCACAACCTGCAAAGACCCAGACAAAATAGAGGTTTCCCAAAATTAGGGGTACCTTTTTAGGGGTCCCATTATAAGGATTATTGTATTTTGGTGTCTATATTGGGGTCCCCTTGTTTTGGGAAACTACCAAATAGACTAGCTGGTGAGCCCTCAGTCCTCAACCCTTTCCTTTTCTGCTCCCCAAGGCCAATCCCTACCAAGGACCCTTAGAGCCTTAGAGAAAGTCAGCTCTCGAATCCAATATGTCTTGGGTACTGCCCCCCCCCAGTAACAGTCTATATTAGGGGTCCTATTAAGGGCTATATGTAACCATAATATATTTATTATGCAACTGCTAGTGAGGGGGGGCAGTACCCAAAATGTGTCCCTTTGGCATCCCAACAGCCCGCCTTGAAAAACCCGAAAACAATCTTTCAACTCTGAAACCTAAATCCTGAACCCTGAGCCTAAAACCCTCCACCCTAACCCTAAACCCTATAACCCTAAACCCCAAAACCCCTACACCCCAAAACCCTTATAGTCCCCCTTAAGTAGATAGAATATGGGGTATATGGGGATCTTATCATAATATACCCAAAGCCATATTCCATCTACTTGAGGGGGACTATAACCCCACAAGAAACCCGTAGAAAGCTGGCCCAGCCTGCGTCTCAGCGGCTGCCTGATCCTTGAGGCTGGCGACCATAAGCTCATGGCTGTGAACCTTGGACCTCAGCAGTTACATAGGGCTTGGGGATTTACGGTTTAGGGTTTGGGGCTTGGGGTTTAGGGTTTAGGGTTTAGGGTTTAGAGTTTGGGGCTTGGGGTTTAGGGTTTAGGGTTTTGGGTTTGGGGTTTAGGGTTCTTTTTTATGCGGTCCTTTCTCGAAAAGCCGTGCTCCAGAGACGCCTAGGTGCTTTAGGGTTTGGGTTTTGGGGTTTAGGGTTTGGGGTTTCGGGTTGGGGGTTTGGGGTTTAGGGATATATGGTTGTATGGGGATGAAATACTGGTTGTACAGGGTTAAAAACGGTTGCATAGAAATTGTGTGGAGCTATATCTACTTATAAAGAGTTATATATCACATACCACCATAGTGGGTCATACAGGGTTATATGGGGATGATTATGGGGTTTTATATGGTTGTGTAAGCATGATAATATAAGAGGTAAATTGCAATCATATAGGGATTGTATAAGGTAATGCATTCAAAATATAATCCCAAGAATGGAGGCTTCGGTGCTTGGTCTTGAAGGGCTTAGGGGTTGTAGGGGACATGTAGAGCTTACGGTTCAAGACGTTGGGTGACACTTCAATCACATGGACGAGGAATGAAAAATTAAATGGAAATCGACATTATATGAGCGTGTACAGGTTTTGTAGGGTGTGGGGGTTCAGGGGTTTCGGACAGTTCTATAAGAAACCAGAGGAATATATGCGGGCATTTCCAAAAATTGGAGACCCCGTCACTATCGCTTCCGACATACTATAACCCTGTAAATAGGTACCCCAATTCAAGGCTCCCATGTGGATTATACGGTAATCCCCCTAGATCTATAATTAAAAAACAAAGTTCCTTTGGATTATACTATAGTTGAATTGGAAGATTATAAAGAAGTAGACTACATTCAGGAGGTATGATAAGTTTTGGGTACTGCTTTGAAGGGGCAGGGGGTGGACTGGGAGAGTAAACATCTGTACAACTGTGGATGGACAAAATCCTGCATGCCCCTACATACCAGGGTTTACGGTTTAGGGTTTCCCCTAACCCTAAACCCTAACCCTAAACCCTAACTCTAAACCCTAAAGGTTTCATGTTTACGGTTTGCAGACCTGGTCTCATCAGAAAAGCGTATGGCCAACAAAAATGGTTATATGAACTACAATCTGAACTCCTCATATCCCCCTTAGTAACTCGTATAGTACTCCTCTATAGTACCCTCTCTAACTCCCCTTTACAGAGCTCAGACTATAGGTGATGCGCATTTGGAAGTCCCACCATCTTTACAAATTGACTCCTCCGCTCTCCCTTCTGTGCCAGTAGGCCGAACATCACAACAAGCCCTGCACGCCTCGAATGCTGGCCTAGCCATTTAGTTAGTTATCTCAAGACTTACCCCGAAGAAGTAAGCCTCCGGCCCTCAACACTAAGCCCTACTCTTCTGCGAGACCCACTGCCGAATAAGATTTGGCTTCACATAACATGGTTTTACAAGGTTCTTAGGAAACCATTACAGAGGAGGAATCCCCAAAACAGTCCCTATACAAACCCAGATGTTACTAAAGGCCTTTCAAGAACTGAGATCTGGTCTTCTGAAAGTCCTGTCAAAGAGAGACCATTGGCAATGCACTTCCTTGAAAGGAGAGCCTAACCAACAAGAGAGTCTACCTTCTGGGGATTTTGGGGGAGTTCCAAGAGAATCTTCTGAGGATTTTAGGGACAGGTAGTTCCCTAAACCCTATAATAGCTTGTATTTTCTTTTCCATTATCCCTATATTACCCCTATATCTACCCTATTATACTATAGTAGTTTCCATTTTCTCTTCCATTATCCCTATAATACCTCTATATCTACCCTATTATACTATAGTAGTTTCCATTTTCTTTTCCATTATCCCTAAACCCTAAACCCTAATCCCCTGTCACTTCACCACCAACTGCCGCCCAGAATCGCTTCGGCCTTTTCCAGCGCTACCTTCTCCTGGACTGTGGGTTTGGAAGGGAAGGCGACCCCGAACCCGAAACCGAGCGGGGGACCCAGGGTTATAGGGATTATATGAGGTTATATAGGGAGTATATAGGGGGTTATATGGGGATTATAAAGGGGTTACATGGGAACCCATAGGCCTGAACCAATTAGTTTTGAAAAGTCGAAGTAGTGAAAGGAGGGCAAGATGTCCATAAGAGCAAATGCTTCTGGATCAGGATGTGCCGGTATTCTGATCAAACAAGAAGCGCTGAGGGGTATCCATCTTTGAGGCATCACGGCATTCGTGATAGATTTCCACACAATTTCTGCACATTTCAGACTGGTTTGCCCAGGCACGCTCGTGGTCCTCAACAAATTTTACGAAGTCGCGAATAATGTAGACCTCTGATAAATAAAATCCCCTCCCCTAATAGGGATTATAAACGGGATCCTAATATTAAGGCCCTTTTTTCCAACCAGAATCTCCCTGCAGAGCCTGTGGGCAGGGAAGCCTCCATATACGAGGGAAACCGAGTACCATGCACAAAAGGCACTGGCTGAAGTAGCTTCTGTTTGGGGCTCAGCGCTTGATTCCAATTTTTGGAGCCTTGCGCAATGATTGCAATGTTCACTATGGTGCAGAATAGTAATTAACGTAATGCCAGCAAAACAGTAGCAACAATGATTATAGTAGTAAAATCAATAATAGACATAATAATGATAGTAATAATCTGGGTTGGCCCCTAAAACCCTTTGAAAAATATTAATATATAGGGTCCCTTATTAAAACCATCCGGGAAAATATCAAATATCCCAGGGGCCTACCCAGTCACAGGATGGCAGAAGTCTAGACGTGGGAAGCGGAGCGGGGATTGCTTATTACGGTCGTCGACTAGCACATGTGAATTATAGTCTGAACTCCTTAAAACCGGGGTCATATAGAAGACTATACTAGGTTCCCCAGTAAACCTCTTATCATAAGGGTACCCTTTTTCCTGCTATTCAGCTTTAATAAGGAGACCCCCAAACAAAAAGGGTAA
>CAJNIZ010001027.1:0-25472 GCA_905231905.1 Symbiodinium pilosum
GTGGTTTAGGGTTCAGGGTGTACGATTTAGGGGTTATAGGGCTTAGGATTTCAGGGTGGGGGGGGGAGGTTAGGGTTCAGGGTGCTGAGGTCCCAAACATAAGACGGAACAATTTTTTCGATTCTACTGAACCCCAAGGAGGGGTTTACACGTATAGGTTTGCAAGAGTCTCCCAATGTGAAACCAGTGGAACACTAGGCTGTGCTGATTCGGATTTCTTCTGGAGTCTTAGGGTTAAGGGTTTAGCGCTTCTGAGGTCAGGGCGAAGGGCACTTAGACCCCCAAATACCTTCTATTGCTGTATAGAGACCGAATACCAGAAATAGCCCCGGCATGGATGCGACACCAGGTTCAGGTTCAGATGAAGTGCTACATATTGTGATCAATCACGGTCTGGGGTGCACCCAGGACTTGCGATTTGTACGTGCTTGAGGGTTAATGTTTCATGTAGCTCAAGCTTCCCTGAGACTTGACTACTATGACACGGAAGCCGCAAGTATATATATATATATATACACCCATATTAGTGTAACGCAGCTTGAGTTCTATAACAGCAAGCCAGTTTAGATTGAGGGTTTAGAACTCTTGCCTTGCATTCTGCGGAGGCAGCGTGCTGGGCACAGATTTTAGATGGAGGGTCAATATCCAGATAGGGTTCCTAAGAGTGCAAGTACTAGGTACCCCAGTAGTACCCTCTTGCCCTTTTTAATTTGCGTCTCCTTATGAAAGCTGAACAGTAGGAAAAAGGGTACGTACCCTGATTTTCAATGGGTCACTGGGGAACCTAGAGTATTAATAAGGGATTTTGGTAACCCCAACCCCCAAAATTAGGACCCTATAACCATCATATGATAGTCATAGAGTCCTAATATTGGGGGTTGGGGTTACCAAAATCCCCTTATTAGAGTAGGTGTGTCAAAGACTTTTGAAAGCACCTTCAGCCTGGCCCTTGGAATGGTTCGTGGGCCAGCTTCCGCAAGTTGTGCCCCAAACACGGGAATACCCTGCATGTGGACACCCAATGTAAGGATTTGGGGTGTACACCCCGGACCGTATAGATATATGTGTGTGTATATATATATCGATATGTATCAGAAGCTGAGCCTGTGCATGCCCCATCTCACCCTAAACCCTTTGCATCCTCTTATAATTTTGTACTGATGCTCAAATAATTACCACTATCATTGCTCTAGAATGCCTAGTGGAAAGTAATTGGGCTGGGCGATCCTACATTTCAACCTCCATGAGCTCCATAAAAACCAGGTGTCCATTGCATGTTCCATGTGCTTTTGCGATTGCTTTTCCTGTGAATCCCCGTCCCCAACCTCTAAACCCAAAGTATCCTTACACAAGTCCATGTATCCTTACACATGTATACCTATATATATATATATGCTACCCCCCATAGATCTATCATTTCCATCTATATACATACACATACATACATAGATACGTACATACATACTCCTGGGTATTTGGGGGGCCTGGGCACAGGATGCCATCATCACCATGCAGCGCGAGCTGTGGCCACAGGCAAGGGCTGGTCTGGAGCAGGCACGCACGGGGTTTAGGGGTTTAGGGTTTAGGGGTTTAGGGGTTTAGGGGTTTTTCGGTTTAGGGGTTTAGGGTTTAGGGTTCAGGGGTTTAGGGGTTTAGGGTGTAGGGTCTAGTGCTTAGAAAGGACATGGAGGCATGATTCTGTTTGGCAGTTGCTACATTCAACCCATTGTAGTAGTTTCCGTATGATCCACTACATTGGCCCCTACTTGCACGGCCGGGCCAATGAGTGATTTTCATGCGTCGAGCCGTCCTGTGCCAAAAGTCTCGCGTGGCTTCCAATACATGCTTGGGCATTCCTATTAACACGAGTGCCTTCTTATTCGCCCCTCAACCAGAATGTTTCTGCACAAGTTTCCCTCCTTACTACAGGAAGTCCCAAAAAGGTGCTCCCAATTTGGGGAGGCCCCCATCCTGAGCGAATTCTCGAATCCCTATGTAGTTTGAGGCAGTGGCCCGCCGTGAGATCGCTCGGCTAAAGGAGGCCCTGGCAGAAGCTGAGACGGTTGGCCAAGGCCTCAGAATCCTCAGAGCTTGTAAAAGGGAGAATTTTTCGGTTTAGGGCCATGCTCAAAAATGGAGGATGAGACGGAACATGACATGTTCTAAGGGAGGTTATAGAAAGCTCTTTGTTGAGTAAGGTTTTTTGTGGCAGCCCCAACCCCTCATTTTAGGGGGTGGGGTTGCCAGAATCCTTTTATTGAACAGTTCCGCTCTGCATTCTTGTCCGGCGTTGTGGTGTATGGCGAATTTGTAAGTATAGAAGAAGGATCTTCATGGTGTCAGTGTGACAGGGACTACGGTGCTGCGCAGGGCTCAACTAACAGACAACCTTGCTCGTAAATACCGCCTCAGCATGATATCTTGTGGAGTACAGCGTAGGCGTAGAAGGAGCTATGCAACAAGCTCTGTTTGCACACTTGGGAGATTGCTTTGTCATGTGCCCGCTTCCGCGACTTTTGAGCCGGTCTTGGAAACCCAGCTCCACCCTTAAAAACCCACCCTCAGCCCGCAAACCCTAAACACCCCTCAGCCCTAAACCGTTCAGAACCCAAAGCCCAGACCATCAAGCCTAGTTTGCTTCCTGAAGCGGGGCAGTCGACATGAAAATTTCACTTCAGGGTGGCAAATTGGACCTCCGCCTAGCTTAGGAAAGACTTCCAACTAGATGGCGTCTCCCAGGACATTTCAACCACCGATTAGGGGATCACGGAAGCTTGAGGAGCAGAGTGGGGCAGGCGCATTCAGGAATGCCCCAGTTTCAACTTAAGAGGATTCATATTTTAGCAGAATCCTTTTGGTCCCCTTGCGGTTTTGCTAGTATAATACAGCCCCTACAATGTTTAGGGTACATAATTCTGATAACCCTAAAGCTTGGACCTTGTACGCGGAGTCTGATAACCCCCTCCATCTCCTCGCGGGGACCCCGCCCTGCGCTTCCTCACGCCATGGACGCGGGCACGGAGCGCATGCTCCGCATCTTCCAGGCTTGCCGGCATGAAGCCCCGGACTCCAGATGAGCTGTAGTCTAAACTCCTTAAAGGGGGGTTATATAGGGGATTATATATGGGACTACTATAGGGGTTATTAAGGTGGATACTAGGAGTTTAGACTATAGTTCAGATGAGAGTTTCATAGTGTAGTGCTTACTGTAGGAAACGCCAGATGGGCCCGCTAATCTTTGGAAACCCCCAATCGAACATGAGAGAAACCATACCCTGAATGAGTTCCTGGTAAAGTGAGAGGTGGTTGGTTCAGGTGCCTTACTGATCTTACTGCCCCTTTAGAGATTGCGTTCGCATGATGGAGAAGGTCTGGGTAGAGTTCATGATCGCGCTCGCATCCCTGTGTCGACATTTGAGATTCAGTCCACTTTTTCCGACTTGTTTAAACAAATTCCTGGTGCTAAAAATCAGAGAACATCGTGTGGTGAACTGCGACTGACAGGGCCAGTAGATTTAACTGGCAACTAAATTAATGGCGTAGCTACTAAGTTGCAGTGACGCCTAGTCCCATCATGAGCTTACTGTTGAAGCAGGACTTCAATTTGCTGCTGCGCAAGGCTTTTGATCTGGATGGTGACGGATCCATCACGCGGGAGGCTGGCAGACTTGCAAATGAGCATCTGAGAAGCAGCATATCAGGCAAACACAGCAGCGGTGACGTAGCATCTCCAATAGGTCTGCTCTCAGAATACATGAATAGATATCACCGCTGTAGGACAAACAGGAAGATCTGTGGTAATCAGCAGCAGTGCGTATTAATAGTATCTTGTCGTGTAATGCTAGCAGTGGCGTGTTCTGCAGCAGCGCTGTCAGGAGCTCGAGCTCTTGCTCTCGGCATTGGACGGTGCCAAGTGGGGTGCGAACCTCAGCCCAGAGTCATGTCTCTTGCGGTAATGATGCAGTTTATCTTTCATGGGCTGGTAAGGAAGATGATGTCATTGAAATTCATAGTTGTACTAGTCCGACTTGTGAGAATACGAGTAGCAGTGCCATCACCAGTGTGGTCTGGCAGAATCTGTGGAATTGCCGTGTGCCAACGCACCATGCCGGCAGAGGTGCCGGCGAAATCGATGAGTTCATCCAGCTTCTGGACCTGCTTACGAAACAAGCTTTGTAGGGATGTAGGGCTGAGGGTTTCAAGGAGCTGTAGGTAGTTTGGCTGCCTGCAGTGCTTAGCCTGAGTGCTGTGCCATGCTGTGCCCATCGATGTTAGTATGCACTTTGATGCCCTAAAGCGTAAACCGTTCTTAATATCAGAGACGGACTCCTGGGTGGGGTGCCACCCTAGCAGTTGTGACATTTCAGTAAGCATGGCAAGAACAGCTGCGGAAACAACAAGAGTATCAGAATGTCCAGCAACTGAGCTGTCGCACTTCAATGGTTGGATGCGATTCATTCTTGAATGCTTGGACTGATACCTGTAATGGACAATATTGCTTGACCCTACGTACACTGAAGCGGTACATAGGTTCATACAGGTCGTTGTCCGTCAACCGTACCTGGCATACATGGATGCTAGGCTTACGTAATCAAGGTGATTGCAATGGTTGGTAGAGTGGGGTTCCAAACTGCGATGCACAACAGGAATACACACGGTTTCCGCACATATGGGGGGTCCTGACGTAGATCTGTAGAGAGTCCCCCAAAAATCCTACCTAAACCCCCGAACCCTAAACCCTAACTCATAAACCCCAAAACCCTGGCTGGCTGAAGCCGGCGAGTGAGCACTAGCCGGTTATTGCCGTTGGGGGTAGACATTTTGTCCCGATGGTCGTACAGTGTGCATAGTGCTGTGCGCTCTGCTGATAGGGGTAACTGAGGGGCTGCTCAGGGCCGTGTCGTAAGACATTTCCATGGATCGTTCGAGCTGTGGAGAACAGGTCCCGCAAAAAGAAAATAAAACCCTAAACCCCTAATTAAACCCTAGAACCCTAAACCCAAAATCCCCTAGGCCCTAAAACTCTTAAAATGATTAAGTCTCAGCCAAGGCTTGCAGACATGAATGGAGATGGAATGATCCAGTTCGAGGAGTTCGTGAAGTGGCTCTATGGAAGTGGTGAGCTCAGCGGTTGATGTAGGAGCCATATTAGGGCTATAGTCTAAACTCCTTAAAGGGGGGGGTTCTATAGGGGACTACATAGGGGACTATTGTAGGGGTGATTAAGCGGAATACTAGGAGTGTAGACTGTAGCTCATATATGGGATGGGAAGATGTGGTACAAGATGATTAGAGGACAGCCTACTTTTAGGCTTACATGGGGCTGCGCAGGCTTTTCAAGCCTCTGCAACCTCCAAACTGCAAACACTCCCCTACAGCAGTCTTCGGTGGGCCCTTTTGGGATTTCATGCTAGTTTGGGGTATAGGGCATACCCCAAATCCAGACGTCTGAGGCGCCGATAGTGAGGAATTGGAGGCCGCAGGCGAGAGCCTGGCCAGCGCATGCCCGCCGGGGCTGGCGACTTGTTGAGCATGGAGTTTTTTTTTGAATCGTGGAAGTGAAGGGCATAGGGCAACTGGATGCGCAAGGTCCTTTGAGGCTTTGTATTCTGGAGTTTAAAGCGTGGGTGTTCTCATGACTTATTGGTTCTGTAGCGGCAGCTCGAGCACTTCGTGTGACTACTTTCCCTGTGGTACCAACAACCGCGTGCTGATAATGACAATTTCCAGTATGAGCCAAACATAGACAGAGAAAGCAGCCGGTGGGGGCTTCTGAAGCTGCCCTTTTGGTGGTATCCTTTCTGGAAAATTGATGTAGCACCAGCATTGCCACTGTGTTTTGGTCATGTTCTTGCTATAGCCTTTGCTGTTTTGTTCTTGGTTCTTTTGATTTTTGATCACTGCTGTTCCGGAAAAGCCAGAGTAGTCGTCGTCCTGAGCATTCTCGTCACCTTCCCGTTGTTTTTTCTGCTGCTCCTCTTCATGGTGGTGGCGGCGGCTGTGGTGGGGGGTGGGGCGGCGTCGTCGTCAAGGAACGGCGTTGTTAGGGCAGTGGTTTTACTGCTGATTAGGCTAGTCGCGTTTGCGATGTTCAGATGTAAGTCGCAGTGTTCTGTTCCCCGAAGCTTCTTGGAAGGGAATTGCTTGCCTTCGACGTTTGGATGAGCGAGGTTCTGGCAGGGCGTGCTTGCCGTGGTATCAGTGTGAGGGCACATGCGTCATAGTTGGTGTACCTTCTTCCCGGTAGTCACGATAAGGATGCCACAGGAATAAGGCCTACTGGTATAACTTATATATAACATATCTGTTTTCTGATAATCAGAGAGGTTTCTGCTACCGATGTTGCATACACGTTTGTGAAGGCCTTCAAGCCGTGAATCAGAGCACCTGTCGTTGTGTAGCAGCTTCTCCTAGGAGCCGTGCCGGTATGGAAAGTGCGGGGCCCAAGTCGGAATGCGAAGCTTCTGGGTTTGATGTGCTTGGCAATCCGCTTTCGTTGTGGGTTCTCAATGTCTTCCACAGGGGCAGCTGTGTTGCCTTGCACGTGCAGGGACAGTCTACAGCCCTTGAATGACGCAATTGCTTTAAACAATGCTTTCAGTAGGTTAAGCTGTGTGTGCAAATATGGAGCAACCTGGCCAGCACACCATGCTTAAGCCTCCCCAATCTCCGAATACCTCAGCTATGTCTACGGTCTATGAAGTGGATTCTGGAAATCACCTGGCGCAGTAGATGCAAGACGGTATTTTTGCCGAGCAGCGTACTCAGCATTCGACTATCAGACTTCTGCATTCATGTTATCGTACTCTTTGCAGGCTTACCCTCAGCTAATCCACAACTGTGTCCTCAATCCTGCGCAGTGCCGCGTTAGACCCAGTCTCATGTAGCTCACCTAGGCAGTCGGATATAGCAGCATTTTTGCCTTCAGCCTTTATGATCCGCATCTCAGGCCAGGATCCTAAGAACCCGAACTGCAGACCGCAACCCCACGAAACGAATTCAACAGCCCAATGACGCCCTCTTTCTAAACGGTGCTTACAGGTAAGATCCCCAAAGCAACTGGCAGTACTTCATCAGCAGGAGCTGCTACAACCGGAAGCCGGGACACCGGAAGAAGTACTGGAGCCTCGGATGCAGGTAGGCCTTCTTGAGTCGTTATCCGCACTTCATTTACCAGTCACCAGTGCTTGTGTCCTCACGCTAATGACGTGCAATGGAGAGACTGTGCTGTCTTGTCGGGCTTCATGGAACACCCTCAACCATTAGGCAGGAGAATCACACATTACACCTATACCTCAGACCGTCAAGTGGCAAACGAGTCCTTGTTGGGACAGTAGGCACCACGGGAGCGCAAATCGAGCCTAATGCAAGGTCTGAGGGCTCCATCTTCCTTTGAGCCATTCTGGCTGCCGGCAAATTTCTCCTAGAAATGGGACCCCGAAACACATCTAACTTCCTAAGCCCTAAGACCGGATTCCAATCCGCGCCAAAAGATCCCCAAAGCCTTAGCCCTAAATCCTTAACCCAAGCAATTTATATTAAAAGGCACCCGGCAGCTTCCAGCAGGGATTGTCGACGAGAGGCATGTCGCAACTTGCAGGCAACAATTGAATCTCTTCCAAAGGGTATAGGCCCACAGGCGTATGCACGCATATCTGGGTAATCTTCTAGAATAGCGAAGAGTCATTTGCAAACGGAAACGGAAAACTAAATGTATTTTCGAGTAGGGGCCTGATTGATCAAAAAAGGGTTTAGGGGTACATCATGCTATAATTACAAAGTAATCACTTGGTAAAGAGGACTGTAACGGTGAGTGCTTGGGGGCTAAAAAGAAAAGGTATGAGAAGGTAACAACATGTAAATCTTGGTAATTTGTGGCCTTGAAGCCTTGCGGTCTCTTCAAATTGTGCCCGAATGTTGTTTGTCATTCGTTGCATCAAATGGCTTTCAACTGCATTATTCCAAAATCCCATGTGCAAGAGATACTTATGATCATGAATGGTGTCCCGATACGGGGCTGTGTTCCTCCGCCTGCAGCCATCTTGACAATGGCATGTACAGTAGTTGGGTTAAGGATGGCAATTCGAGTAGGAAAACGATGTGGGGTTGTGAATTAGGACCATGAAAGAGACTGAGTAAGTAGGACAATTTTGGATTCATCCTTGCCTTGAGTTTGCCCAAGGCCCCAAACCCCAACACCTGTAGAATAGTCTAACTTGTATCATGTGTTTATGCATGATTCTTATCAGCCCTTCATCGTCACTACTAAGCCCATCCTTACCCTTAAGCCACTAAAACCCTGAACCCTGAGGTGCAAAAGGGGGCCAGAAGCAATGCAAGCACGCAAACACACGCCCAGGGTACGGCTCCGGATGCTACCGTCGGAGCACTGCCCACCTGGAGCGGTACGCGCATCCAGGGGACCGGAACTATCGCAAGGCTTTGCATGCCCAAAATGTTAGGAGGTGCTAGTGTATAAGCAAAAGAACATATACATATACATATATGTATAAATATGTAAATATCTGAAGATATGAACTTATATGATATATAATTAAATATGTAGCTATATAAATATATAGGTATATACGTTTGTACAAATAATAGGATCCCTCTCCCTGTTGATTTTCCCTCCCCTGCCCCGAGCCTCCCCTGCCCCGCAGAGGGCCAAGATTAGGGTTTCGGGTGTAGGTTTAGGGCTTACCGTCTAGGGTTTGGGGGTTTAGGGCGCAGGGTTTAGGGCTTGGGTTTGGGGTGTAGGGTCTAGGATGGTTTAGGGCTTAGGTTTGGGGTTTAGGGTGTAGGGTCGAGGATTTGGGGCGTAGGGTTTAGGGTTCCAATCAGCCCAAACACTAGGCAAAAGGGTCACTGAAGTCTGCAAAGAGTAGCTAAACCTTAAATCCATTATAGTGGTTTCATTTTCTTTTCCATTCTCCTTATAGACAAACCCCAATGTAGCCTATTATCACTATTATCCATAAAAGAATTATAGAATTCCCAGAATCTTTGTAGTTTCCATTTTCCCTGAACCAACACCTTCCCAAAAAGCCCCAGAAGCCCCACCAGGCCCGCAGAGGCTCTCAGGGTCCTTCAGCTTGAAGACTACCATACCTTAGGTGGAACCCCCACCCAGTAATAGTGAGTACAAGGGATACGCAGGATCATGTTAGGGTCCCATTATATTCCTATTCTTACCCCCGTTACAGGGTGGAGGGTCCACCTAAACTTTCCCCAGACAGCACAAAAATGACTCCGACATTGCTGGACAGATTCTGCGCAGGTACGCAGTTGAGAATACGTGAAGGGTTGAGATTGCATCTTGAGAAAGACCCCTCCATTGGCTCAGTACCGCTTGTGGGCAGTCAAGAAGGTTCTGACTTCAACATACTATCTCAAGTCATTGCCATTCTGAATGCTTTCTCCTAGCATCGAAGATCCCCGATGTGAAATAGGCCTGGGATATCAATCTCCGGAAATCACCAGAGGTAGGCTTTCCTATGCTCATTCCTCATCTAGCTCTTTGAGTAGTTCTCGCAATTCAGGGGTGCCGTTCCCCCTTGCCCGTCCATGTCTGAGACAATCAAAGAATACCCTGCCTTACATCAGTGATGTTGAACTGTGTGTAGTTTGGAGGAGTGGGGCTGGATGCATGAGGCTAGCATAAGATCATGGATCCCATGATAGTACCTCGATAAGCTACTGGTCGCGATACACTGCAAAGGTGAAGACAGGTTCAGAAACAAAATCTCCGAAGATATCCCGAAATTTCGAGGCTGTGTTAAAATCGAGAACCTGCAAAAAGGTTTGCAATTCAATGTCAGAGTGTTGGCAGGGCCTTGTGAAGTTCGGCAGCAACCGGCCACAGTTTGAGACGCTGCTGCAGCTTTTCGACTTCCACGATCCAGAGGAGTCTCACAAAGTAAGCGTGTGTATACATATATATATATATACACATACACATACACATTGGGTTTAAGGCGGATGAGGGCTGCTGCAAGGACAGTAGCAGCGGTAGGAGTACTACCCCCCTAAATCGTCCGAAAGCTGTGCTCATGCCGGAATCTTTGGCGCCAAGACCTGGCCCCTCCCGAAGTCCCGATGTCTATGCGATCTTGTTAAACCTGACTCGTAGCCTCAAAGGCACCCTCCAAGAAGATTATCTGCGGGCCTGTTCTGGTAGATGAGGCTGTCCGACAACATTTGAAAATACCACGGAAAACCGCAACATGTAGGAGGAATATGTTAACAAACCCATACCTATCCCTGAGAGGAGTCTGGCTACCTGCAGAAGGCGTGCAGGGATTTTTTTGGCGATTTTTTGGTGGCAGCATGCTTGCCGGATGAAAGGTTCAGGGTTCAGGGGGCATTGCTTGATGGAGGAGTCCGCAACTCCACACGAGAGCAGAAAGCCTCGCGTTCAAAGACCTTGGCTGCATGCCTGGCACATCAGCATTCTGGCTTACGCTCTAGAAATACTGCTGCAGACTGGAGCCTTTTCTGGGCCTAGCAAGTATTCGTAAAAAGTATTGAAAGTTTATCCAGGGTTGCAACAGCCAAGATCTACCACTTGCAGCCCTGCAGTGGCCTTGCAGTCAACATTTCGCTCTGAACTCTGACAAATTGTGACGCCCCTCAAGAAATAGTTGAAATTCGCTGCATTTGGCAGGAAGAGTTTGCCCAAACCTTCGAGTACTGCAGCATGGACAACTCAGGACTGGGCAGGGTTGGCTGACTGAGCTCTTCAGCAAACAAGCCTTTACACCCTAAACTTGTTGAACCTAAACCGTTAGGTTTAAGGTTAGACCGAATTCATGCCAACTTGTCCACCGGATTTGAAAGCAGAGGACGTGGATGGACGGCAAAGCAATACTGATCTTTGAAAAGCATCCCAAGTGTGCTGCATGTCTCCGTGTTTGCAGCTATGACCCTCGCAGCTCGCACTACCGTGAGAACCATTTTGACCACATGTTTCTGACCATCAGTGGCGTGGCATTTCCACACGTTGAATAGGCCACCAAATATTTTACTAGAATCCTCATTATAGAAGCTCCCTGACTCCACTTGAAGGACTGGAGTTGGTGGACACTGAGTGGGAGGCGGCGGGCGGCACAGCCACCGGCCCTTGTGCAGCACTGGAACTGAACCGGTTTAGCGCCTAAAGTTTAGGGATTGTAGTCTTTGAGGGTTTTGAAAGGTTAGGACTCAGGACGCCAGAGTTCTCTCATGAATTGCAGTGGTTGTCATAATGATGGACAGCGATACAGGAACAGTCGCATGGCAAGAGCTGTGGCAAAAAAGACAAGGTGTTTACATTTTTCCGGGGCCACCTGTAAAAGAGTCAATCAAATCCCATGAGAGGCCAAACAGCTAAGCGCTGCAATTCACGACTTTTGAAGACTTTTGCGTGTCTCCAGGGAGAGGCTAGACAAGAAACGATGACGCGATAGAATCCGTAGTGTCGCTGCTAAGGATTATGCTGTTCAATGGCATGTGGACGGAAATCTGAAGGTCCTTTGGGGAAATGTTCAGGCCGTCTGTAGATGAAATGATCTTCCACAATGGGGATTATAATCAGCTACTATGTGCCAGTAGATCAGCAGATGGTTTTCACATGAGTTGGCTCTAGGTGCTGTACCGTAGCAGCCTGCAGAAATATGATTAGTAGAATATATATATATATGCAAACAGCGAGGACCACAATCTTTGTAGCTTTACAAATAAAGTCCCTGTACCAGCCCAGTTTCCACTGCATTTTCAATGCCTAATTGCTGTCGTAATATCCCTATAGCCGTATAATTGTTCTAACCCCCTTGGTTTAACTACTTCTTATGTTACTCTTTACATCCGAAACCCCTTAACCATAAACCCAAAGCCCTAAACCCTAAACGCCTACAATAGACCTGGCCTCCTTCATTTTACTCTCATGTCGTAGCGGGCCTGCAGCAACGTGTAGGGTTTCTCCAGAATGGGGGGAGGGTCCCTTTCCTGTAGTATCCTTAGGAATGATTTCAAGTTCTGTTATAGTATAACCCTAAGGAATTATTGAACATACTATTTTTATAGGTCCAAGGAGACTACAATTCTGGGAGTTCCTACAGTATAATAAGGGCTGCATTGTATTTGGGTGTATGTTGGGCCCCCTGATTTATGGCGACTCGCATGTTTATCACATTGTATGACTAACACTGCCACGGTTGGTTGCTACGTCTTCTGTGCTGTTGTAAATTTTGGGCGTGCAGTTGTCAATCTTCTCACCCGTCGTTGGGAAGGCTATGCTGTGCCAATAAGGAATGTCTTCAACAGGGCTACCGGCTGGGACCGTATGGATAGTGATCATACAAGGATTTCATTCATCCCCCTTCAAGACCATACTGAAAAGTTTCGAGAAACTCCCATAGTTGAGGTCCCTGAAAGGGACTCTACTTTCAACAGCTGTTTTCTGGCAATCCCAAGAACATTCGGTGGCGTCCCAAAATAGGGGACCCCGGAATAGAACCCCAAATACCATGGTCCTTACCATGTGGAACCCCAAATAGTACCCCTCATTATGGGAAATCCACATACATAGAAATCTCTGTGCAATCCCAGTTTCCATTTCATTTTCCATATTCTTTTCCATGTGGTTCTCCATTATTGGGGGGTAGTATAACCCTGATTTGTGGAAACCCTCAGCCTTAAACCCCAATCCCTAAACCCAAAAACCTTAGATTTTTCTATCTAATCCCCATTTCTGCAAGCCCTTGAGGCCCTATGTATCCGCAGGTGGGGACACTGCCTTCGACAATTTCCTCAGAACCCCATTTGAGATAGTTGTTCTTGTTTTGGCAAGTGTGTGTATAGTTATATATATGTATGTATACATACGCATATCCCTAGGGATCCAAGTACACAAAGAATGCCCTGGAGTCTAATTATGTATATTACCTACATTGGGCTCTTTGGATCCCCAGGATATATACATGTTATAGGGCGTCTACTTACCTCGGGCTTAGACCTTGAAAGCCTAAACCCATTAGATACAAGGCTACGTCAACTTCTCGCGCTTCGCAAGCTGGGCCACGCAGCGCTGCACCATGCCCATAGGCCGGGGTTTAGGGCTTTACTGTTTAGGGCTTTAGGTGATGTCGGGCTTTGGGTTTAGGGTGATGTTGGGCTCTGGGGTTTAGGGCTTTGGGGTTCAGGGCTTTCGGGCTTCAGGATTTAGGGCTTGCCAAGGTTTAGGGCTTCAAGTTCATAGGCTTGGGCCGTGAGTCCATTTGGGTTAGCGTTATG
Source organism: Symbiodinium pilosum (assembly GCA_905231905.1). Lineage (NCBI taxonomy): Eukaryota > Dinophyceae > Suessiales > Symbiodiniaceae > Symbiodinium > Symbiodinium pilosum. Next base: position 13,273 of record CAJNIZ010001027.1, read on the forward strand.
TCAAGAATAGCAATTCCCATGAAGAAGACTAGTACGATCACTGCTATGATCGTTGCTGTTGTCTTTACGTGACCTTCGCTCCGAATCTTCGCCGTTAGATATGGATTGTGCAGGGTGTGTTTCTGCTAATGGGGTGCGGCCTCTCTCATTATTTGCAGGTTTTTTTGGGGATATCCGTTTACTGAGGGGCTGAGCTGTTATGCGTTTTGGGTACAGAATTGAGAAGACCGGTGGGAGGGAAGTTGGGGAATTGGTGGCCTAGCGTCCATAGGGTTTAGGGAAATTGTTTCTTGGTTGGGTAGTTCAAGGGTTTCAGGCTTGCACCCCTAAGGTTGTAACCCTGGGTTTTCAGACCCTTTGAAGGAACTCTATTGAATTACATTGGTTCATGTAAGGGCCACATTGGGGCCATATTGAAAAAACCTTCTAGGGGGACGACGTTAGGAGTACAACCCAGGAACCCTTGAGTAGTAGGATGAACCTTTTGTTGCGTGGCTGATCTAGACATGGGCTTGTTTTTAAAGCTTGCTGTCGATTGTCTCTCACAGATTGCACACATGCAGACAGAGATGCTGAGGTTGAGCTTGAGGGTTCTGTCTTCATGAAAGCAATGTAGAGCGTCTCTGTGGGCTTAAATTTGTTTACGACAGGCCATGACCCAAGATCATGTGTCATGTGAGCCGATAAAAAGGTGGGCACAATGAGGCTGTGACACGCAGGACACCCAATTCTCATCAACTCGCGAAATCCTGGAATCCTTAGAGCTTCAAACCCCTGTCATAATTATCACATGACTAGAAGTCCGCCCTGATTTCAGGGGTTGGGTGACGCTGTTATTGCAAGCCCCGATAGGGCCCTATAGAAAAGCAGTAACCATTTCATGTTCTGTGTGATTTTGCATTTGAATCTCCATACTTGGGGTAACTTCCCCAGATAATCCCTACATAAACCTTTATGACCTTGTGTTCCCCAGATAATCCCTACATAAACCCTTTATGACCCTGTATACTCCCTAAACCGTCCACTAAAGTCCCGGCAATTGTGAGAGGCCTGAGTGAGGCCGGCCAGTCCAGACCCTGTCAGCTCCTTTTTTTGCAGTTGGGGGGTATAGGATGTGACTTTTAGGGTTTAGGGTTAAAGATTTGGGGCTTAGGATGTAGGATTTCAGCTTTCAAGATTTAGGATCTATTTTTAGGGTTTAGGATTTAAGGCTTGGGTTTAGGATGTACTGGTACGGTAGCTAGTAAGCAATTGAAGCAAGGACTTTCCATAGCTCCACCCATATAACGCCCAACAGGCATCCCGATTCCACTCTTTCTTTCCCTGATATCCCTCAGAAAATTGAAGTTTTGCACGAGCTGCCACCGTGCTGAATGGGTCACTGGTTCTTAGCAGGGGCTGAGGTAACGGTAAAGAAAGTTGAAATTGCCACGCCGCAGGGGAATGTGTATAGGGGCGTATGAAGATCCGTTCCTGCATTCCCTACTACTAACGACAAGTAAGATATTGGCAAGACGGCTCAAACCGCTGGAATCGGCTCAGTTGTGGCTTGCATTGCAGTTTGCAGTTCGGGGCATAGACTTCGAGCTGGTGTTGTGGGCCAGCTTGTGTCTTCTGCTCCCTTGGACCCTTGTGCAGAAACTTCCGTTGCTCTCAGAGAAGTGCTGCTCCAACTTGTTCTGATATTATCTTTGCGTGGCTGTATAAGGCACCCCAAAAGCCCCACTGCACAGCGCCCAGATTGCCTGCGGATCTGGTGAAAGCAGGGCCGCTATGATTGGAATTTCAGACAGATCTCCACCAATGCGCCACGTGCCAAAGGACAGCAGAGCCCCCGGCCTATGCTTCACCTGGGCCAATGCCTGCTTGAATCGTACCTATACGGGCCAGCACCTCTTGCAGCCTGACCTCCCAGATAGTAAGCCTCGGAACCTACCACGATAGCATCCTCAGCCCAAAAGTCCGCAAAACCGGAAACCAGAATACTCAGGGGCATTATCCCCTCATTGTCCTTACATACTTGCAGCATAACATAACATAGTTTAATGTACCCGTAAACCCTACCCTTTTCATCGTATAGGCCTCTGGATCTAGCTAGCTCAACAGATTCCCCAACCACATTCTGCTTGCCCCGGATGTAGGCCCAGTCTTCTTGCGGGATGTACAGGAGCAAGGTCTGCACCTCCTGAACTGGGACAGGCAAGGTAGGCAAAACTCCAGTCATAACCAGGTAATGTCCTCTTGTCTCTTGTTTACTTGCGACTATTTGGATAATGTTGAGGCCTCCTTAATGTTACCTCCAGGCCCAAAAACGGAACCCGACTCGGTGTAGGGGGGAGGCCCTCGCCACAACATGTTCATGTCGTAGTTTTGACTTGAGTTCAATAGGACGAGGGTTTGCTGGCTCGGTAGCTCAGGTAAAAGGGTTTTAGTTGAAATCTGTAGGCCCGCCACCGAAAAAACAACTAGACCGCGCAACTTGCCACAAGTCAGGGCCCGTAAGCGACTCAGGGGTGCTGAGCAATTTCGGCAAAGTTTCGCATGGAGGGCGCCCCCCGCACTAACCGAGACTGGACATGAACACGCGTGTTTTGTAATATACCTACCTAGCGGATATGCATCTGCCTTTTGCTACTTACCAAACAATTACGATGTACCTTTGAGGATGAGCTCATTGATTCCTGGTAGCCCGAAGACAGGTTCCGCAGTAGAGAAGACGATGATCATTCCTGCAGCGACTGGGATGAAGAATGGGTGTGGCTGTGACTGGGTTCCGGTCTTTGCAAGGTTGAACGTTTCTGTGCATCAGGGTTGTGCTCATCAGGAATTTGCGATGACTAGTCGTCCACCTTACTCTTTGAATCATTTGAGGCCCAAATGATGGTCATTGTAGCAGTCCTCGTGGGTAGCATGGGGGACGCTCTCAGCACTAGGATTTGTTGTCAGTACGGATATCGCGACCATGATCATTCGTAAGCTTTTTATGCATAGCGCTCTTGCCACACCACTGCTAACATAGTTGCACTCCTGTCATTAGTTGTTTGGAAACAGAAGCTGCTTTTTTCTACCTCAACGGGGCAATTGTAGATTCAAACAGGAACACACGACACAGCGCTTGCTGCATGAAAGCAGACAAGTTTTCCGGGGAAAGCGCTGAGCTGTCATGGGCTGCGCACAGGGCATCGCCGCACCTGGCTGGACATGCTGACACTAAGAAAGACCCTTCAAGGATCCCATTATCACATCTTCGGTAGCCCAAGCCCGCCCGGTGCCAATGGTTGAGTGAGTCACGCGGGTCAGCTCCAAAAAGCAGGGTGCAGATCTTGCACCCGGGAACGGTATAGAGGGAATCGAATCTGGGCCCACATTTTTGAGACTAAGCCATGCCCTCCAACCAGGTTGCGCAGAGTTTTCTGCCGTGGCGTCTGGCAGACTCTGCGAGTGCGGTCACAAGGAGAGCGCACACAGGCAGGGTGGCACCAGGGGCTTTGGAGCACATAGGGCACTAGCTGGAGAACTGCCCACGCCTAAATGCACTTCAAACTAGCTCACGACATCCTTTGTCAGATCTCACTACGTTGCTACCCTGTAAAGCTGCCAAGATTCAGCTGGCTGTGATTCGGGCCGGCCGATTCTTCTCCTAGCCTGCAATGAATTGGTAGGTAATGAGCCATGACTTAGATGACTACTTGTTACCGTCTGTCTTGCCGGGATGCGGGATGAGAATGGGAAAAGCAGGTACAACAATGTCCCGTTGCTGACCATTTTCCCAAACAACTCCTTGAAGATGTTCATTGTCGATCTCTGCGTGCAAAACTGCAGGTAGATAGCGGGACAGTGTAGGCTAAGCATTCATTGAACAAGTCTGTGTAGCACCAGAGAATCGGCAGCTTGGCAGGTCCATTGCGGATGTCTTTTCCATCGGGGAAGATGCGCTAAAGCACTGGCGGACTTCTGATGACGGTTCCTTGCTGAACGGGTTGGTGAACGTCGAAGATGACGACGTCATCAGCAAGATGCAGGTGCGGGCTTTGGACAAGCATCTTGTTGTCGTTGCTCTCATTATCATTATCAGACCCCACCGGGGCCACCCGGGCCCCGCCGCGCCACCGCCCCACCAAAATGGAACTCCCCCAAAGCTTATTAGTATTTTGGGCAACATGACGACCTGCTGGGATTGTCCATGTTGTCGGGCTCTGCAGCACCGCACGCAGCACCGCACCATTGCAGCAAGGAGCTCTTCAACCATTCGCACAAGACCAGCGACAACTGGACTCGGGACCGCGGCTGCAGTCTCCACGGCCGAAGCCACCCAGAGCCACGCGGCTTGTGAGGGGGGCTTAAGGTTGAGGAGCTTCGAGTTCGGGGATTGTTGGGACTTCAATACATTAGATTTGGAGTTGGGATGTAGGAGGGGAAGCTCGATTACGGCTCTGGACAGATCTGAGATCTAGAAGCCCTGCAATTCTGGCCTCTTCATAATCTGATGTGGTTGGACTGAACTGTGATTTTGGTAGCTGCGTGCAGCAGCACTGCAGGGTCCTGAAGTTTAAGTATGCAGGCAGCTGCGTGTGTAGACTGTAGAAGGTGGTGACTCTGCTGTATCTGTCTGCCTACATGCACACCTAGGTGCGATGGCGCCTGCCTCCGCAAGAATGGCCACCGAGTCCCAAAGGGCTTCGTCGTCAAGAAGGCAAAGATCAAACCTTGAGGGGCGTGTGCTTTGGTTGTCCCAGCTAGAAGCTCTTAAACGCCCACACAAAGTTGGCAGGAGATTCGGGTATGCAGTCAGACTGCGCAGGGGTCTCAACTGTTTGTGGTTCTATTCCTCTGCAGGTGTTCCGAAACCAGAATCTGGATCTGTGGAAGCATTATGCTCCTCGGCTTCTCATAGAGCCGTCCCAACAGGTGCAAGTGACCACTGGCGGGAGAACTTGCTTTCGAGCCTGTCTACGGGGAGCGCTACCCGTACTAACTGACAACCCATCCTTGTCCTTCCAATGAATTGCAGCACAGCATTACCCAAGCAGCTACCAGCCAGTGCAGCATCTAGTAAGTTCAGTTTGGGAGTTTATGATTCCAGCACGAAGTGTAAAGACCCGTGTGGAGGATCCCAGTCGCAGACAAGGAGTTGAATCCTCTAGGGTAGAAGCATTCGGAGACCTTTTGGGGCCATATGTGGCCATGTGATTCGAACAAAATCCTGATAGGAAAGCCCATAGACCCTTACCGACCACAAGCAGCAAGGTTCTGATGCGGAACTCCATCAGCAGCGAGTGCGTGGAGGACTCAAGCTTTTCCTCCATCTCCGTGCACGCGGACGTGACCGTCGAAGCTGGCATGTCGACAAGTTGAATTCAGCACTGTTATGGACTTTGTTTGCAGCAATAGCAGAAGCAACCCTCCTAGGAATGCAAGGGTTTAGCCGGATCGGCCGTAGCAGAACGAGGACACGTCCTAGTTTCATTACCGGCTTGGCGTGTCCAGCAACCAGTTTCAATCCTAGCCAATCTGCAGAAGTTGTTCTTCGCCATGATGCAATGTGCTTGTATCCTCGCCTAGTAGTAAAATGTTGGTTGCCAGTTGACTGGCTCTTTCATAAGATCAAGCATTTAGGGCCCCTGAGGAAAGCATGTAAGGTCTATGTATTGTGTCCGTATTTGCAAATTTGATATGGATATGACCTCAGGGGTACAGCTCTGGAACCCTTGGCGCAAAGGACTGGAAGTTGCAATGAATGGCGCCTCTTCCACGGCACCAATGTTGATGCCTCGCGGGGGATTTGCGGCAGCAATTTCCGCTTGGCCCTCTCAGGCTAGCCGCTGGTTCAGGGCGCTAGTAAGCCTAGCAACCTTTGGATTGTTCCAAGTAGTGGTTGGCGGCGTATTCGTCAGCCATCGCATTGGCAGTGTCAACAAAACCGGCGTCGGCATCGGTGTGGCAACAGGAACAGGAGTAGCAAGAATAGGAGCCAATCCTGTTTTTCTACCGCATGTGTGTTCTGCGAGCCTGTTCTCTGACACAGCTAGAGTTATGATGCCGGTGTGGGCCTCGTAGCACCTTAGGCCACAGGCTTTCTGATGAAAGAATCCGAAGCTTCCGGTCCACGCAAGCGACAGCAACTTTAGAATTCCTTTAAAGACTACTGCCACAGCTGTTCCCTTTTAGAAAGTAGATTCTCCTGAGCCCTTAAACTTCAAGTCCTAAACGCTAAACCCTTAAGCCTGCGTCAGGCACTGGCGCCACCTGGAAAGAACCCGGCGAACCCAAGGGCTCCCCGCTGTACGGCTTTGGCATCTACCTTGCGGACAGCCCGGGAGGGTAGGGTCAAGAGTTAGGCCAGGGTTTAGGGCTTACTGGGCTACTGTTAAGGAACTCAATATAGGTAAGTATACTGGGGACACCATATTAATCATACCATATATATATATACACATATGCACACCCATTATGGTGATTTCAATTAAGATCCGTAACAGCAAACCAGTTTAGGTTGGGTAGGCTCCATGGCAGGAATCGCATTGGGGCCCCTGACTAAGTTCGCCTCCCTGATGCTTGATTGAATGAGTCAGGGTCAGGGTTCGCATAGCAATCAAGATCAAAGGGCAAAAAGGAACGGTGAAGCGTGAAGAATTTGCCTGCCCCCGTCACGAACATGATGACGACAATGATGTTGAGGGTGCAATCGCCATCAAGGTTGTAATGCTTCCTCATCCAAAAAGGCATGATTGAGGGCTACACGTTTGGAGACTTAAAGATCTGGGCGGTTTGGAACCCAACGAACTTTGGAGGACGTGTGTATGGTTGAGCGTTAAGAGGTCTAATGTCTCTTTAGCAGTCCCACATCCAAACCCACTATGCATCAGACTCAGAAGGAGATGGTGACCAAGTCGGACGAGTATGCCGACCCCTTACCCGACAGCGAGGAGCTTCATGATTTAAAGGTTCTTTTGAGGTGGTTCCGGGTTGAGGATTTAAGGTCTCCTATGCATTTCATTTTTTGCATCTGGATGTCCTTCCCTTAGACTAAGGTGTTCTCTGTACTCAGTACTCAAGCAAAGAGTCCACAAGAATTATGGGCGTAGAAGAACAGTGAGTAGCAACTCCATGATGCCGAGGTTCAGGTCGATCCGCAGGGGCCCCAACATAGGAAAGACCCTCTAATGGTTCCAAGTTCTAAATGCCTTCTAACGTTCCTTCTAGGGGCGTCTATCCTATTTGAGGGTGCCCTGGGAATCTACCGTAACGATGACACCAAGCTGTGGGGACAATCAACCTCCCCACCGGCTAATAACACCTACGAAATAGAATGAGGGCGCAAGAAAGCCTAAGTAAATCAACACGAAATACAGGTGTGCTACAGTAGACTCAAACAAGCACAATGCATGGCTTTTTCTGTAGGCCTGTTTGTACCTTACCTGGTCCCCTTGAAGCCCTTAAGTTATCCCTTGCCCCCTGCAGCCCCTGGGCTGATGGCGCTAAGCTGTGAACATCCATGACCGTGGAACCCAGACTTACGAGCCCCCAGATTGAGCTAGCATAAAAGCTCGAAGGGTATAATCAAGTATATTTTGTACTATAATATTCAACTCCTGAAGATCGACTCCAGAAAGGAGGACGCCGGTCTCCATGCCATGCTGGTGGTGCGCTGCGTCGGCGGTCGCTCCAATGCCCTCTGGCGATTTCTACACTTACTACACTTACCCCTCCCCTCATTGCAACCCGAAAAAGAAAGAATGGATGAATAGTCATCGAGAAGAAGGCACTATAGAGCAGTCGTTCTTCTCGGTGTCATCGCTTTGACAAAACGCGGATGAAACAATAATTCTTGGAGAAGAGTATATTATGAACAGCTCAGAAATCATGAAATTCAAGTTCTCTCATCTTCCTCATTATGTCTTCAGAGTAAGTCATGTTAGTCAAGGTTGTTCCGATGGTGATCATCACTTGTTGTCACTGGGAAGCTACTTGAATGCTCCGAGGAAGTAGATATGAAACTTGGGCACTTCAACTCGGCAACCTTGTCCTCCACTTAATGAAGAGGAGGCTGCCGCTGACCAAATAGCATTCAAGTAATCAACAAAGAAGGCTTTGGTGCCCTCCGGTTTCGTAGGCAACGCTGATTCAGACTACTGCCGTATACCCACCGAGCATTAGCTACTAGTTGTTCATCGGGATGTTCCCCCAAAGGCCCTAAACATCTGAACAGTATGTGGCTTCGTTTATGAAACCATTTGTTGACATGCAGCGCGAAGCGACAAGTATGGCTAGTAGAGACCCGACAAAGATGGCACTTGCTGTTGTGCAGCTCACGGAAAGCTGGATTATATAGCGTGTATATAGGGATTATGTAGGGGCTATATTTTGGGTTCTATTCGAGTTATATTGCGGTTAAATTGGGATAATGGACAATCACATGGAAACCATTATATTAAGGTGAAAAGCCAGTTCTCAGACCATTGGGCTGCCTCCACTTAGCTTTGACCTATGAACCCCTGAAATAGATAGAATATGGCCTTGGGTATAGAAAGATAATAAGAACCCCATATACCCGATAATCGATCTGCTTAAGGGGGACTATATCTCTTCCCAGTTTCCGCATCATTGCTCATTTTATGTTCCATTTAATTCTTAAACATTGGGACCCTAAACCCTAAGGCAAAACAGCAGTCCAACCTGCAACTAGTAGACCCCAAGCCACTGTCACCCTGCCGGCAAGGTCGTTGAGACAAACGAGATCGACAAGGACCGCCTAAAGAGAGAGGTCTTCGATGGCCCGTATCATTCTGTTTTCGGTGATCGGGTGAAGACACTGGGCAAGCCCTACCGAGAGATAATCGTGTACGACAAGGATCAGATCTACCCAGAATACCTTGTACTTTACGAGCGACTTTTCAAGACCTGAGGTTTGATCACAAAATGTGATCATTTTCAACCTCCAGTCTGTTGTTAATGTACCCCCGCGCGCATGCACCAAAGTCAGTGCATTGCGTCAGCGCAGAAGCTCCGCACTTTTTGTGGGGCTGTGGCCTGCGGGCCTTAAGAGCCAAAGACGTCGACGCTCACATCTGGGTTCCTGTCAAAACTGTTGCTAGCCTAGCAATGCCAGTTATTCTACGGTATCTAGCATTGTGGAGTACAGATCTGGGACCCCAATTTTGAAAACTGCCCATGTTTGCACAGTGGGGCAGTGAATCTCAAGCCACACCCTAGGGTTCCAAATACCCATAGGGCCCAGACGGGTCCCCTAGACTTATTAAGGGCGTTTACCCAAAAACCTAAATCCTTTATACTGCTTGGATTGTTTGGGTACTTGGACCTTTTGAGACAGATGGCATCTTCCTTCGAGCAGGGGATGTTGCTTACCCCCAGTGCTAAGGGTTTAGGGTTGACATGAATCTTACTTGCTCCTTGTTCCAGGGTTGGAGGTTGTGTTGCCTCATGTTAAGTGCTGTGCGACTCAATTTCCTTGTGATTCTCCATTCCGTCTTCTCACCCATATATAACCCCAAATAGTCTCTGAACGGGCCCTGAATCCTAAACCCTAAACCAGAATCCCTAAACCTTAAACCCTAAACCCGAATCCCTTCATTCTGGGATCCTGAGGCCTCGCTGGGGAGGAGATGGAACCTGCCAGGTGCGCTTGAAAGATTGCGGGTTAAGGGTTTAGGGATTAGGGTTTAGAGATTAGGGTTTAGCAGGCCCCCCCCCAAAAAAAGTGCCCCCCGACATGTAGGAATTGGCTTTAAGTTTAGGGTGTAGGGTTTCGGGTTGTCAGGATTTTTGCTAGGGCCATCCGTGCAGGTGGGCGCTCGTCGGCGTCTGCCCGATTCGCCGAATATGTCAGGATAAGCGGTTGGGTAACAATGGAGGATCGAATTGCCAAGGCAATTGGAAATGCCACAGAAACTGGGATTGCGCAGTGGATTATAGTATGTTCCTGAGTAATCGCCTCCTCACAATAAGCTTCCCCCCACTCACCTGGTGTAGTACCACTATGTAGTAATTGGTTTACTTTTTATTAGGGTGGTTTGTGGGGATTTTGCTAGGGGCAATGGGATTAGTTTTGAGTAAGGTTAAGGGGGATGTACAGAAAAATTATGCGGGGATCTTTGGGTTAGATAGTAACTACTGGGTGCAGAGGCTGTTTAAAGTGGACTCCACAATCCCCTTGCCATCTTCCTGATGATTAGTGTGTCTTTAAGGACCCAATTTTAGAAAATCCAACACGCATGCCCGCTGCAAGCCCTGCCCGCAGGCGCGCGCTCATGGAGGAGGAGCGGAAAGTCGCGGCAAGGGAGGCGCTGGGGGTGCTGTGAGTGCAGTAGCTTTGATACGGGTTTTGCAGTAGATATGGGAGTTTCCAAAAACTGCGATCCCCTTTCAGGAGTCCCCCATTTGGGGGTCCAAGAGGCGAACCTTTCTGTAAAGTACCGTACGCTACCCTGGCCGCAGGCAGCTTCAGGTGGAGTTTTTGTTGCGAGCTGCAGCCGAAAGATTTTGTGAATCAATCCTGTTGTGTCACATTTCCCTCGGACAGGATACTCCATCCCCGAGCCCTAGAAGTTTCAAGCCTCAAGCCCCAAAAGCTTGCAAGTCTCACAAGCTTAAACGCGAAGCATCTTTTCCAAAAAGTAAATCCTCAGCCCCCGAGGCCCGACCCTTCAGACCCCATCCGCCTAGCTTACTGGTCGTTAGTTGCCAATAACGAAAATCCTTATACCTATATAACAGATTCCCTTCTTTCCTACGAACCTACAGAATGCTAGTCCACTAGCCCCAGCCACGCATCCGGCAGGGCCTGGTGGAGCCACTGCGCCTCAGAGTGCCTGGGCTGATCTGGGCATGTATTCAGGGTAGCAACTTAAGGTCTATAGGATAGCCAAGACAAAGTCTGTAGAACAATTCCTCGTGACAAGGAAACAGTTTCACAGAAGAACAGCACTGCTCATACGGGCCCCGGCCCTATCAGAATGGACTTACCCCTATACAACCCTCAGTGGGATCCAGTACTCCGTGTTGAATCTCCACATATCCCTGGGGGGGCCTAGCCTAGATCCCCCCAAGAACCCTCCAAACAGCTAAAAGTTCCACGAAATAGTAGCACTAACATAGACCCCCCACTTAGAGGTAGTTGACGGGTTCTGGAAGGAACCGCTCTTTAGAGAAACCTGCCGTCAGTGCTTTGTTGAGGATGTGAAGCTCATGGCAGCAGCGCTGGCTGAGGCCACCTTCTTGCCTGGAAATTCATGTGGGTAGTTGTCAAAATTATGGTCCCTTTTTGGGGGCCCTAAATATTAGGCGCCGTACTATAATAGGGATCCAAAAAGGGACCATAATTTTGACAACCATCCATGTCATTTTTTGTCACAGGATCCAAGGACCTTAGCATTCTACGTCCCAACTACGATGATCTGAATGGTGTTTCAAATGTTTCGGTACTTGGACCCGTAAAGGGCTGGACCTCCATAGTCCCCATAGACGTGCAAGCGGTAAACGTGTAACCGTAGTTTCAAAAGCAAATATGACCTCAAGCAGGGCTCGCCAAGAGACGAGACTCGTTGGAACTAGAGCTCCTTACGAAGATTATCTTATGCAATCTCAAGGGAACCTGATTCCTGCATCATTGGTTGTGTGGTATCGAGCTTTGTATATGCTTCAAGGGTATATCAAGGGAACATGAGCAGAAACTCGCAGGGAGGGTTGCCAAACATGAGTTTCGCGACCCACGTGTTGATCATCCTACCTTTGAAATCAGCGGGGATCTGCGTTCTCAGGTTGTCTTTGCCTATACTTAGGAACACGGTTCAGCTTAGGGAAGAGTTTCAAACAGATCCGAACATGATACAAAAGCTGGTACTTGGAAAAAGGGCGTATAAAGGCAGGATTCCTGCGCAGGGTGTAAGAGGTAAGACCTCTAGAGGTCTGAAACACATGCTGCCTGAGAGTACGGTTTCAGGTGCTCGTCAGAATTGTTTGTGGCGGGGAAAAGCCTGGAGTCTTCGTGTCACACAGAGACATGTAGACAAACGAGCGCGAGTGGCTGGCATATGATCCAGCCACATAGGCTGAAAGTACTTGAAATCCTGCACCTTAATGTTGGACTCGCTTTAGTGGGTAGTCCCCCCCCCTCCCCCCCAAACAATTTTTAGATCCTGAATTAAAATTGTTTGAGGGGGGCCCAGGAATGGTGATAGTAT